>RYFJ01003365.1:0-28838 GCA_003991445.1 Oryza meyeriana var. granulata
GGGTCGCTAGCCAGAAATCTCTATGCCTAATGCAAGGATCGGTACCTGACTCGCTGCCCATCATAACTCCTGTGATCCGCCGGTTAGGGTATTTTTGCCCATGAGAAAAGGTTTCAGGAGGCTAGCCGGAAATCCTATCTTAATGCAAGGTCGCGACCCGCAACTGCTCCGGCCTTCTGAAAAGTCAGAGAAGACTACATCGTTCACAACAAAGCCGCATCCGGAGTTCTCATGCCACTGCGTCACACCTAGTTAGGAGCAAGCAGAATCCGCAAAATACCTGCTCGGCATCTATGGCAACCAGGCTGCAATCCAGAACATTAAGTCCGGAAAGGCGTTGCCGAGATAAAGGGATTTCTCTGGCTGATTGCGCGTTTATTGACACCAAAAAACTCATCCTGACAGCGCATGGATGATACCCTAAGAGCTATGCGGATAGGTCGCGCTCAGGCCGTCTTATTTGTAGGCAGCCACCAAGATATGAGTTCCTACAGTAGCATGCCTCCATTGGGCCGCCCGCAGGCTGAGTTTGAACATTATACGCTGGTGCTACACAACAGGAGCGATGACGGTATCTTTCTCGGGTTACACCTTACCACGCCGTGGATTATTTCATAAAGTGGTACTCGGGCCTACATTGAAGTGACCATCAGTTGCCTCATGAGCAACATCATTCCCCGCGACATGACGCGGAATGAGTCTAACTTTCAAGTAGTACACTACTCGGAAGAGACTATAAAAATTACTCCGATTCCCGCTGACATGACGCGCATGAGTCGAACTTCGAGTAGTACACTACTCGGGAGAAGACTATAAATTCTCGATTACCGCTCACATGACGCGGATGAGTCTAACTTTCGAGTAGTACACGGACTCGGGGAAAGATATAAACATTCTCCAAGCTGACGAGCTGAAAGAGGGTCAACTTCCGAATTGGACGCCCCACTCGGCGAAAGAACTATAGACACCTTTCCATGGCTGACATAGAAACTGAGCGGAGTCTAAATTTTCGAGGTAGTATACTACTCGGGAAATGACTATAAAACACCCCCTTTCCACGCTGACATCACGCGAAAGTCCCATATGCGAGTAGCGCATCCATACTCGGCAAGCACCTAGTAAACATGACATTCCGACTGACATGAAATCGAAGAGTCCTACATACGAGTAGTTCCCTGCATCGGCAAGACTATAAAATATATTCCGGTGACATGATACCGAAAGAGTCTCATACCAGTAGTAATCTACTCGAAAGACTACAAGGTTAAAGATCTTTGACTTCATGTTAATGTTTTCACCAAATTAAGCACAAAGCGGCACACTAATAGGTGCGCCATTCAGCCACACGTATTCCAACATCTATAATGGAGCCCTTCATAGCCTCAGCTGCCAGCTACATGACAGCAGGACTCGCGGGAGGAAAAGAGCACTCAGACCAAAGAGCCACTCGGGAGCAATGCACTCGGGAGACTTCACCGTGAGGATGAGGCACTTGCATCACTGCACTCAACTATGAAGGTCTCGGGCTATACTTGTGGGGTGCCATGGGCCCCGGGATACTCATGACAGGCCATAGGGCCACTTCGGTAAGATGGGCCAGCCTCTAATTAGAGATAGTAGCTAGATCGCGGAGACTCGCCTTGTTATAGAAAGAATATACAGTCCTAGGCGGGTGCGGTTTGATATTTCTAAGGGCAGATCTCCTAGTCGTAATCCCATGGTGGACTCCCTACACTGTAATCCTGTTACCCCAGTATATAAGGGAGCAGGCCCTCCCATGAGGGCAGGTTGCACCAAGTTCATCAGAACCACACGCCAAATCCTCAAAAGAAGATAACACCACAACTAACGAGTATTACCTGCACATCGAGGGCCTGAACCAGTATAAAATCCCCTGTGTTCCTTGCCAATCCACCGAGTTATTCCATCCGCCGAGTAGGGCCCCCATATATTTATTGTCCGCGTGCTAAAACATCATGACCTGCTCCTTTTATGCTTGCCACTGAGTCAAGGGTTTTGAATCAAATAAGAAGCTTTGTTGTGTGACTGATGAAATATATGAAAATGGTTTGCCCCTCAAAATTTTCATGTGTTACAGAATTTTAGATTAACTAATGTTCAATTCACAGCCCATAGATTGCATGTGTCTCTCAGGCTTGAGGTGATGGCACATCTGCATTCATAAGCCATTGTTTGCTTAAGATTCCTTACACAGTCTTACAATTCGAGTGCACCAGTACCTCCTGTTTTCATGTCTTGCTGGCTCATTTCATGAAGAAACTATTGAGTTCTTATGTATTTGTCAAATCCACCTGGAATCCTCTATTGTAAGAATAGATAAATAACTTAATTGTATGCAGTGATAGTGCGTTTATAAAAACATCGGTGCCTGGCAAACTTTCGTTCATGTTGGTACAGTGAGGGTTTACCATCACATTGCAAAATTTTAATAGATCATTGTCCATGGTGCTTCTTGCATCACAATAATGGATATTATTATCACTTTTTGGCACAGCCACGAAAAGTTCACTTGCTTGCTAATTTGCCACTGGTATTGTCCTCACCGATAGCTCACATTTTCTGCCCTGCTACTATTGCAGAAAAACAAAAAAAGAATACATCTATTCTTTATTTACATTAAATTTTGTTTGCCTCTAGGTGAGGCATTCATTCAATTTTAGAAAACCTTTGTCTCATTTTGGGGGTTTTTTCCTTGTCTAACCTCCAGCTTCTGGTCTCAGACTATACTATACAAGTAGTGTTCAGATTCTGGTTACTCCTAGATTTCTGGTCTATTTCCCAATATGGCCAAGAATTCACATCGATCCTTTGAGATACCAGTATGGCATAGACTTCCGGAATGGAAACTACTCCCCACACCGTTCCCAAAATATAAGAACCTTAGGACCGGATGGGAGCATTTGTCTATAGTACAATGAATCTGGACGCCTGTTGCGTCCAGATTCATTGTACTAAGAAAATGTCCCATCCGTCATATCATATTTTGTGACGGAGGGAGTTACAACCGGTAACACTCACTGCCGAGGTTAACTCCCTGACATGCAGTCAATTGGACTTTAGGCCATTGTTTATTACTTTGGTGAGTGATGTATTTAGCAACATAACCACAACATGAGTGTTTTGCTATTAAGTACTTTTGTCATCAGTTTAAAGTGTAACTAAATATATGATTACAAGTGAAGATTGAAAGTCTCTATAATGAAGATTAGGGCTGTCAAAAAAAACTCAGAGGCAATAACGAGCAGCTCGAGGGCTTGTCCTCATCCTAGGCTCGATTCGAGCCTCCAAACAAGTCAAAACCAGAGCTTGCGAAGCTCGCGAGCTTTGTCGACCGAGCTCAGAGACCCTTCAAACAGTTCAACAATATATAATTGTATTGTTTATTTTAATAAACTTATAGATCAAATATGATACTTATGTATCCATATGACCAAATTAGCATGTGTTGGTATCATATATTTATCTTATTCCTTTTCTCCTCTTTCATTAATGTATTTAACTAGAAATTAAATTATTTTTATAAGAATTATCTTTAAAATATATTTATACCACTATGAGCCAAGCTCGATAGCGAACTCAAGCTTGAGCCGAGCTTGCTTGGAAGTTCGAAGGTTACATAGATCGACTCGAGCTTCGCTCGAGCTTGTCGTCAGCTCGAGCCTAGGGAGGCGAGCTTGCTCAAGCTCGGCTCATTGACAGCCCTAGCTACAAGGCCAACATATAAATATCCCTGATAATTTTATTGTCGGTGTGTCTAATCTGTTGTTCCTAAAAGAAATTCTTGTAATTATGCTCAATTAGATACATAAAAAATACTACTTTTTTTTTTTTTGTAAATTTTGACCCATCTGTATTGTCTTCAACAGCTGCTATCTTGGACCTGTAATTAGGTCCTGCCACTTGTAGTGGCAGTCTTTGCCTCTCTGGACGGGTTGGTTCAGATACACTATTTATCCGTCAACAAAGTGGCATGCATGAGAGGTGTAATAGTAAAGGAAACGTTATCCATTGGTTTCATTTCTATGGATTTTTTGTTTTATTTTGTGATGAGCAGATAACGTTAGTATAGTAACTCTAGCAATTTTGCTTAACTTTTTCCTCTTGGTAGAACAACACTTCCTAAAGCAAAATGATGTTGGATCATGGATTCAAGATTCTGCGTGATGTTATCTATTAGCAAAGAGGTTCCATGGTGCCTGGTAATTAACTGATGTAGGTGTTTTGTAATTTTCTTTGGTTGTACTGATACAAGTAGTTCAATTTAGTCTGGATTTAAAACAGTGCCAGTATGTATCCAAAGCTTGGTGGACTGTATATCAGATGATGTATCCAATCTTCGATTTATAGTAGATAAGCCAACTAAGGTCATATGGATGTGTGGACTTCTGTAAGATATTATTTTTTTCATTCATTTTCCATGGATTTTAGATGCTCAATGAACTTGACGGCAGCTTTTGCAAGGAATTTGGTGTTGTGTGTAGAAAGAACCATATGATGGATGAAGTCCTCATAATGACATTATTCCTTCATCATACATTTACAGGTATTGTGTGTATAAATCTCTCAATTGGAGTTACTTGAGGTTTGCATTGTTTAAGTGGTCATTTCAATAATTTTTATTAGGGTGAACAATGTCGAATTTTAGTCTTTGTTCTCAAGTTTTAATAAACTAGGTGTTTTTCTTTTGGGCAGTCCGGAGAGGAATGTCAAGAAAAACAAAATGGCAATTTAACTAGAACAAGTGAACATTTTTTTCTTATTAATGATAGTCATATACATATTTTAAGAGCTCACCCTTAATATAGAATCAATATTTTGTACTCAGTAGTCAGTACCCTATATGTTAATGCTTTATGAGACTTGAACTGTTTTGGTACTACTATTTGTTTTATATGCCTTGGCGCAAATCATTGCTATTGCTTCGTTTCTGGCTATGAGTCTTTTTCGAGACAGAGCTAACATATACTAAGAAATGAGATATAGTAAAAGGTCACAAGACAAATAATTCTGATGATTTGTAAATTGTTTGTTTGATTTGTATTATCAAATATCACGTAGCGTTAGTATGAACAAATTACTAGTTATTCTAGTATACAGCTAGCCTAAGACCATGTATCCTCAATGCGTTTGGACGTGAACATGGTATACCATCCTCGATATGCCCAGTCAGCGCCTCGATATGCCCAAAAGAAGTCCTAACAAAAGGAAGGCCGCCTCTAAGAATTCAATGCCCTGTGAAATGCAAAACATGGCCTTAAAATTGAAAATTCATATAACCAAAACATATTTTCACTTAATTATATGATTTTAATACATGTTATTTCTTATAATACTTATAAATACATCAAATAGTACTATTAATGATAACAGAGTAAATTGACCCCATGTTCTACCGAAAACCATCTTCCTTTTAGTATTTGCTGAAATAAAATCTTAAATTATTTCTTTATACTTAATTTTCTCGAAGACATCCGTTTTTCAAGTGCTACTGTCACCGATCCATTAAGCCTTTCTTCTGCCATAGGAGACCATAAGTAGGATGGCAATAACTTGAGTTTATAAAAGAAGATTAAAGCTTGATCCAGAAGATGATTGTGGCAATTTTATTTCCCAGGTGCGCGGCACTGCGGCCGACGGCACCGCGACGGTGGGTGCGTTTCTGCACCAGTTCTGCCTTCTGGCTTTTGCGATCTGCTTCCGCGCCGTAGCCGTCTCGTCACTACGCTTGGTGCGTGAGCCCGACCTAGGAGAAGGAGACAAATTGACGTCAGACGGAAGATTTGCTAACATGAATTTTCAATTGATGGGCTTTTCTATGGTTGTTGGTTAAGTTATAGTGTAATACTTAGTGCGGATTAGGATTTGGCGGGCCCGATTTTCTTGGGGCCTTCTGCGACCGGCCACCCGCCCCTACCCACTCGATGACTCCGATTCTAAATAAAAACTCTTCTCTCATTTGGATTCCTTTTGGCCTCTCATTATTTACTTATTTCGGTGCAAAATTTAAAAAGAGCAAATTGCATGTTGGACATTTAATAAGTTGCATATTGGAGTACAAGTGAACTAATATTTTTAATTTGGGCTAGCTAACTTAACAATAGTTGCACAATGGACCAGTGCTATTCTCCAACTCTCATATCCTCGCTTCTTCTCTGTTGAGCTGTATCCGATTTGGATAGGTCCCCGAACTTGCGCTCTAGCTCACCACCACCGATGGGCAGGCCTCCAGCGTCTCACTCGAGCTCGAGCAAGCCGTCGCCGGTGAGCAGGTCCGTGCCCTTGCTCGATGTCCATCAGCCTCCGACCTGGCACTGGAGCTCGAGCTCGATCTCTCTAGCTTGCCGCCACCGACGACAGGGCTTTGGCGTCTCACTCGAGCTCGAGCAGGCCGCCGCCGGTGAGAATGCCCGAGCCCTTGCTCGACGTCCATCGGCCGTCGCCCCAGCACTGGAGCTCGAGTTGAAACTCTCTAGCTTGCCGCCACCGATGGGCAGGCGTTCAGCATCTCGCTCGGGCTCGAGCAAGTCTCTGCCGGTGAGCAGGCCCGTGCCCTCCGCTCGATCTCCATCGGCCACCACACCAGCACTGAGCTCGAGCTCGGCCTCCACCGGCGCCACCCCACACTGGAAGCTAGAGCTCGCCAAGTCATGAACGCCGGGTAACAAGCGGACAGTAGAGGAGATGGAACTAGCGTCGTCAGTGGAAGGAGGGGATGAGAGAGAGGAGAGACTTACTGACTGACATGTGGGCTACTAGTGCTAGGTGGAAATTTTGGTAATAATACATGGCCCAAAGTAAAAAGATGTGCTAATACCTGGTCCATCATGCAACTAGTACAAGGTAAAAGAACCAGTCCAATTTGCAATTTGCGCTTTAAAATAGATCGGTAATACTTTATATCGTTTTCTCCTATAGATAGCTTTATACTCCCTTTGTTATGAACTGAGTCCAAACGTCCAATGAACTAACCAAGCTAGACGCAAGGGAGAAGAAAAAGGGTCGTTTAGGCCTTTTTTTTAACCTAAATGTGCAAGGTGAGGATACACCAATCCAAGGACGGAGCTCTCAATATGGCAAGGTATGGCGCTCGCCATACCTTAAATTCTCAAAAAAAATTACCCCCAAATCATACTGTACCATGAGCACATCAAAGAAAATGAAGTTTCGCTGGAAAGAACTCACCGTCGGCAGTGGCGGTTCCAGAGGTGGTCCGGGTGGGTCTTGGACTACTCTAGAATTTGGCCCAGAAGTACCCCACCCCAAAAAATCGGTCAACTAACTCAAAGCCTAATACTGTAGCGTTGGAAGGAAGGGAAGCTGCAGAGAAGCACAAACCAGATCGGGAGGCAGCCGCGCTACCCGTGCCCGCCGCGCCGCCGCCCGCGCCCGCCGGTCGCCACGCCGCGCCGCCCGCGCCAAACCAGATCGGGAGGCAGCCGCGCTGCCTGTGCCTGCCGCGCCGTCGCCCGCGCCCGCCTGTCGCCGCGCCGCGCCGCCGCCCGTGCCCGCCGGTCGCCGCCCCGCCCGTGCAGCCCCCGCCCGCGCCCGCCTGTCGCCGCGCCGCGCCGCCGCCCGAGCCCGCCGGTCGCTGCGCCGCCGCCTCCCGGTCATCGCCGCCGCCTCCTGACTCGGCCGCCTTTTCTGGATCCCCTCGGGCGGCGCCTCCTGTACTGCAGGTCTGCAGGACATATATATATATATATATATATATATATATATATATATATATATATATATATATTATCGGCGAAATGGGACCGGGGGTCCCCCAGTCCCCGGGGACGCGAGGGTCTTCGGCCATGCGGCTACTCCGGGCCCACATTCTGTGCAAGAAAAGGCCGGCTACGGCGGCTAAGTCCCTGGGATCGGGCCGATCCCGGACCTCCGGGTCCCGGGTCTCACAGCGTCGGCCCCGGGTTGCGTCCCCGGGGCACGTTACAGGGACGTTCCAGGTCCCGGGCGCCACTCCCTGGGCCCGGGACCCACGTCTTCCGTGCCCAAGGAGCTCGGCGCCGCCCCGGGCACGAGGTTGACTCGGACGGACCAACTCTCCAACCCGAGGCGATGGAGCGTGACACGCCTTCGCTCCCGTGGCGCCTGCTCCCTGTCCACAGTCAGAGCCTTTTTGACTACGGAGGCTTCTTTCACTGTACACACCGACTGTGCTGTCAGAAGCCTTTTGACTTCGGTGGTGAGAGCAAGCAGCACACGACTAGACGACCAGACGACCCGTCACATCCCGTCGCATCCTCGCGTCTCGACGACTCGGTCGCCTGCAGCAGACCTACTCCGGCATGGGCACAGCAGGCGGGCGTGGACGACTGGACGTCCCTCCAACTCCGGCGTGGGCGTCGCAGGCGGATGAGGCGACAGAAGAACTCACCCGGAACCCACTCTCTCCGTGTACTGGCACTGTGGACTCCCCTTCACTGATAAAAGGAGGATCCAGGCCAATGGAAACAGCAGCTTAGGTTGAGCTTAGGTTGAGCCCGGTGCTTTTTCTTCTTCCTCGGCTCCGAGCCCCCGAATGAGCACTTAGCTCCCGTGCTGCTCCCGTTTGCTCCCAGCTAGCTCCCGAGCTCCCCGAGTCTCCTTGTAACAATCATACCGCATTCACCTCCACATAGCATACACACAGGAGTAGGGTATTACGCTTCCGAGCGGCCCAAACCTGTCTAAACGCCTCCTGTCTCTCTCCCGCGCGGTTACCACGGTTCGGACGGTCCGGACCCGATTCGGACGGTCCGAACCCCTATATCTCTCAGCTCGGGCCCCCGGTTCCCGAGCGCCCATCCGTCTGTTGATCCACCGGACGCCGCTTCGCCTGAGAACTACTCCCCTGGCCGAATCTCAAAGGGGGGTCTCCAGACTTCCCGCCGTCGAGGTTTCATCCTCCGACAGCTGGCGCACCAGGTAGGGGGAGTTTCCTTTTCAGGTGTTACGTCGGCGTCTCCAACACCGGCGCACTCTATGGCAGGAGGCCATCGTTCGCGTGACTACGGCGAGGGGTCCGGCGGCTACACCCCGCCGGGCAACATTAGCCCCGCGGCGGGCCCGCCGCGTTCTCTCTCTACGTCTTCTTGGGGGCGCGCGATGCGCGCCGCGCAGGCCGAGTTCGCTCAGTACCCGGCTTCAGCCCCTCCCTTTGCGGAGGGAGCCGGCAAGTGCCCCGCCGGATCCGCCGCGGCCTCATCCATGAGGCGCGGATGGACGCGCCGCTCCACGGCGCGCCGCAACCTCAACTTCCAGCCTGCGTCACCGCATGAAGCCCTCCTAGCGGCGGAAGCCCTCCTGCGCCACCCCCCGGTGTTTACCGGGGCCGGAGGCCGGGAACGGCGTTGGCTCAACGAGGTCACCCACCTTGTAGGCGCGGCCCATCGCCAGGTCACCACCGACAGCAGTATAGGGGCTGGGAGAGCCAGCCGCGTGACTTCTAGCGCGAGCCGGCCCGCTGCCCCAAGCCAGGATCAAACCCAAGGCGCGGCGCCACGCGCCACACCCGGGACCAAGAATGGCCAGGGCGACCACCGTAACCGGCGAAACCGGGTGCGAGCTCATGAGGACGCCCGTGTCACAATGGAGCGGCAACGCGAGCGGCGCGCGGACGCCGCCAGGTGTTCCGAGGCCCAGGTCTCCACCTCCAACCTACTGACGGAGAACCGTCACCCATCGCCCGAGCCTGCTCAGTATGGCGGCTCGGGTTGCCTGGCACTCTCCCCAGGCCTTCGAGAAGTACGCTGGCCGGCCAAGTTCCGGCCCAGCTTGCCGGAGAAGTACGACGGCTCCATCGACCCTGCAGAATACCTGTAGCTCTACACTACTGCCATCCAGGCGGCCGGCGGCGACGAGAAGGTAATGGCGAACTACTTCCCCGTCGCCCTCAAGGCCCAGGCTCGCTCCTGGATGATGAACCTCCCCGAAGGTTCGATTTACTCGTGGGAGAATCTCTGCCACCAGTTCGTGGCGAACTTCCAGGGCACTTTCCCACGCCCTGGGACCGAGGCGGACCTCCACGACCTGCGTCAGGGCAGGGATGAGTCCCTGAGGCATTTCCTGCAGCACTTCAGCCAGGTCCGTAACACTATCCCCCACATCGCTCCTCACGTGGTTGTCCACGCATTTCGCTCAGGTGTGCGCGACGAGCGCATACTGGAGAAGCTGGGCACCCGCGACGTCCAGACCACAGCAGAGTTATTCAGCCTCGCCGACCTCTGCGCCCGCAAGGAGGAAGCCCGGGCGTGGAACAGGCCAGGCCCTGAGGCCCCTGATGAGGGCCTTGAAGAAGACGGCGAGTCCTCATGCTCCGCGTCGCGTCGAGACAGGAGGAAGCGCCAAAAGTCCAAGACGGCCGCCGGGGCCTACGCCTTGGCTGCCATGGACGCCCCCCGGGCCGACGGCGCCCGCGGGGACGACGACAGCGACAAGCGGCGAAGGCCCGCGCGTGCGCCGTCTCCGCCGACAGCGGTCCGGAAGTGGTGCGCCGTCCACGAGACGGATTCGCACGATCTCACGGAGTGTCGTGCCGTCCAAAGCTTGGCCAAGCAGGTCAAGTACTTCCGGCAGGAGCCTTAGCAGGCCAAGCGCGATCCAGGCGGTTTGGACGGTCCGGTCCTTGTCCGGATGGTCCGATTGCGACAACGGTCAAGATGATCAACGTCCGGATCCCACTCCCGATCCGGAACAGCTTCAACAGGGCACGAGTACCCGGACAGCGTCGCCTCGGCAAGGGCGGGTCCGGGGAAGTTGTCCCGATATGGTCCATGTCCTTATTCGGGCCCCGTGCCCGGGCACATGTCGACCAGACATATCAAATCACATTTCAGTCCGGGGCCTCCGGGTCCCGGGCACATATTCGAGCCGAGGCACGGGTTCCCGAATCCGTGCCCCGAGCCCGACACCGAGGAACCCGGGGCAGCCTCGCCAAGGCGAGTGCAGGCCTGCAAACGCGGACTCGGAATAGGGTGCGATAGCCCGGACAGCACCACCCCGGCGAGAATGCGTCCGGAAGGTCATCTCGCATTCCATATTCAAGCCCGGGACCCCGGAACCCGACTTATATCAAAACCATATTCCAGTCTGGGGCCCCCGGGTCCCGGACACATATCCTCCGCATGACAGCCGGGGCCCCCGGGTCCCGAGCACATGCCTCTCCCTAGTCTCGAGGCTCGCGAGGGAAGCGAGTCCAAGCTCCATCCCTAGGCACATCAAGCATCTTCACAAATCTATCTGTATAAACATCCTGTAAGTTGCGGTGAGCCCGGGCCAGCGCCGGATTTCTCTAAAATCTCAGCGCTGGCCGGGGCCCCAGGTATATACACTTTACATAAGCAGCGTTTTTAATATCCTTCCCGGTCTCGTTCCTCTCGTCTTTTTCCGTGTGTTGCGTTCGCGGCAGTCTCACCCCCTGGGGGTACCATCGGGCCGCGCCGGTACGGCGGCTGGGTTATGCGCAAAACCCAGCCGCCATACGGGCGCGACCACGAGGACGTCTTCGGGAAGTGATTGACGCCACGGCTCGTAGCATGGGATGGACAAAGGAACGAACCGGACGCTCTCACAGTTCGTCATGTGTAGATTAGACCAATTCCCGGCAGGTTTTAGGTAGGCTTTCCGAACCTCGACGCGGGCTGCGGAGCCCGGCCTGGCCTGCTCCTCCCCGGCAACCACCGAGGCACCGGACGCCCAGCTGCCTGACGACCCCGTGCCCGGTCAAGCCAGTTCCCCCGGCCTCGCGCCGCTCCCTGGGCCAACGGTGCCCGGAGGCGCGGAGGGCCCCCGAATACGGAAGACGGAAGAAGTCCAACCTGCGAACCTAATCGATTCGCCAAAACCCGCGCTCGGGCCCTTCACGATCCTCGGGGGACCAAGTTCCCGGGGCACGGGCAACGACTCAACCGTTCCGCGCGACTCGTCCCCGGGCCCTTCACGATCCTCGGGGGCCGAGTTCCCGGGGCGACTCTCGCCGCTCTCGGAAGCCGGGCTCCCGGGGTAGGCGGCTACCCGAGACGCTGCGACCGTCCGCGGCCGCTGACGCCCCGGGTCGGAGGACGCCTGGCACTCGACGCTTCCCGGGAAATCAACAGCGTCACCAACAGCAGATGCGAACAATTCCCAGAACAACACCATAAACAAAGGTACTAAAATATAAACGCCATCATTTATCTATACAAATATCTCTCTTTGTACAAGACAGGCAAAACTGGAGCGCAAGCGCGAGCGAGGCCCGGAGATGTCGTCGCACGGGGGGCGGTCACCGGTGTACTTCTAACCGGACCCCGGGCGACGTCGGAAGGGGAGCGCTCGGGGGCTTTAAAACAAAACTTCATAAGAAGATATCGCGAGAAATAGTTGAGGATCGAACTCTATCTCAAAAGAAAAATCGATGTTTTACTACCAGTGGAGGGCCCCCGGGCCCCGAAGGCGGCCGCGGATGTCGTCAGAAGGAAACCGGCGTCTTCCTCGACCTCTTCGTCGGCCATCGGCTCCACCAGATGCTCGCGCCCAGAGACGCCGTCGCACGGGGAGAGGTCGCCGGCCTTCTTCGGACCGAACCCCGAGCGGCGTCAGAAGGGGACCGGCGTCTTCCTCGACCCCTTCGTCAGGCATCGGCTCTACAAGGCGCTCGCCGCGGTCGAGGAACCCTGCCCCCGGGGCAGCGGACTCGGCCACGGCCCCCCGCGCCTCCTCGCGAACCACCGCGACTTCTTCGCGCGCGGCGAACTCACACCCCCGAGACGCGAGCCCGACCTCTTGGGCCCAGACACTTTCCTCTCGGGAGAGTGTTTCCTTCTCCCGCGCCTCCATCTCGGACCAGGCTTCCTCAACACTTCATTCCATGTCTTCAGCCCGGGTCCCGGGCACATATCCCATCTAAATCAACAAGTCGTCAAGCTACACCAGTCCACGGCGAACCAGGTGCACCCCGCGTCCCCTCTTTTCTTCAAGACGTGGCCCTGTTCTTGCCCGGGGCTGATCCCGGCCGAGCAACAGGGCCAGGGGCCACTGTCGGCGAAATGGGACCGGGGGTCCCCCAGTCCCCGGGGACGCGAGGGTCTTCGGCCACGCGGCTACTCCGGGCCCACATTCTGTGCAAGAAAAGGCCGGTTACGGCGGCTAAGTCCCTGGGATCGGGCCGATCCCGGGAGCCACCTCCCCGGGCCCCAAGTCCCGGGGACCATCCCGTGCCCGGAACCCGGCACCCGGTCCCGGGAGCCACCTCCCCGGGCCCCGAGTCCCGGGAACCATCCCGTGCCCAGACCTCCGGGTCCCGGGTCTCACAGCGTCGGCCCCGGGTTGCGTCCCCGGGGCACGTTACAGGAACGTTCCAGGTCCCGAGCGCCGCTCCCCGGGCTCGGGACCCACGTCTTCCGTGCCCAAGGAGCTCGGCGCAGCCCCGGGCACGAGGTTGACTCGGACGGACCAACTCTCCAACCCGAGGCGACGGAGCGTGACACGCCTTCGCTCCCGTGGCGCCTGCTCCCTGTCCACAGTCAGAGCCTTTTTGACTACGGAGGCTTCTTTCACTGTACACCCGACTGTGCTGTCAGAAGCCTTTTGACTTCGGTGGTGAGAGCAAGCAGCACACGACCAGACGACCAGACGACCCGTCACATCCCGTCGCATCCTCGTGTCTCGATGACTCGGCCGCCTGCAGCAGACCTACTCCGGCATGGGCACAGCAGGCGGGCGTGAACGACTGGACGTCCCTCCAACTCCGGCGTGGGCGTCGCAGGCGGACGGGGTGACAGAAGAACTCACCCGGAACCCACTCTCTCCGTGTACTGGCACTGTGGACTCCCCTTCGCTGATAAAAGGAGGATCCAGGCCAATGGAAACAGCAGCTTAGGTTGAGCTTAGGTTGAGCCCGGTGCTTCTTCTTCCTCGGCTCCGAGCCCCCGAGTGAGGACTTAGCTCCCGTGCTGCTCCCGGTTGCTCCCAGCTAGCTCCCGAGCTCCCTGAGTCTCCTTGTAACAATCATACCGCATTCACCTCCACATAGCATACACACAGGAGTAGGGTATTACGCTTCCGAGCGGCCCGAACCTGTCTAAACGCCTCCTGTCTCTCTCCCGCGCGGTTACCACGGTTCGGACGGTCCGGACCCGATTCGGACAGTCCGAACCCCTATATCTCTCAGCTCGGGCCACCGGTTCCCGAGCGCCCATCTGTCTGTTGATCCACCGGACGCCGCTTCGCCTGAGAACTACTCCCCTGGCCGAATCTCAAAGGGGGGTCTCCAGACTTCCCGCCGTCGAGGTTTCATCCTCTGACATATATATATATATATATATATACAGAGAGCTGTGTACTGCTGTACATATATATAAATATAACCAGAGAGAAGTGCCTCCTAACTTAAATTGTTTGATTAATTTATTATAAAGCGCAGTGGCCATAAATTATTTAAGGATCAAGGATGTATCCAAAAGGAAAAGACAAGGGCAATGCCAAAACAAGAGGTACATATTGTAATTTTGTAGATGAAAATTTTAATTTGTTATAAATTAATTGGCATGTCCGCTTTAATAGTTTAATATACTTTGGTAATTTTGCAGATTTGAAGACCTTTTGGTCCGGTGGTGGCACCTCCAATCTTTTTGCTGGTGATAGTGGAGCTACAAATTTACCAGATGTTGAAGTAGAGATTGAAGAACATGAAGAAGATGAAGATGACTTTGACTCAGACGAGTTTGAACAGGCTGTTGCCGCGGTTGAAGAGGAGATGGAAAATGAAATGGCAGCTGAACAAGTAGCAGGCGAGGTTGAAGGTACTATTATAACTCAGTTCAACTCGGATCACATTATCACTGATCCTGGACTTCGAATACCAATTGATCAATTTTCAGTGGATATTAGAAGTGAGATTAGGAGGGCTTTCATAGCTAAGGGTCCAACTCAACCAATTGGTTATAATTTTTCTAAAACAAATGGTAATAGATGCTTTCATGCAAGATGGTTCAAGAAACATCCTTGGCTTGAATACAGTGTGGAGAAGAATAAGGCATATTGCTTCTATTGTTATCTTTTTAAGCATGATCGCATGGATGAAAAATTTGGTCATGATGTCTTTACAACCATAGGGTTTGACACTTGAAAGAATGCATACAAGGCACTTCCAAAACATGATGGAAAAACCCATAATCAATGTAGGACAGCATATGAAGATTTTGATAATCAAAAAACAAGTGTCAAACATAAGGTTACAAAATATACAAAGGATGCAGCAATGAAGTATGAAGCTCGTTTGGATACATCATTGGGTATTGTGAGTTTTCTTACATTGCAAGGTAAACCATTCCGTGGACATGATGAATCCCTTACTTCTTTGAATAGAGGCAATTTTCTAGAGTTTCTTGATTGGTATAAAGAAAGGAATGAACAAGTCAAACTTGCATTTGATGAAATATGTCCCAAGAATGCCAAGATGACTTCCCCAACAATTCAAAAAGAACTTGCAGAATGTTGTGCAGCAGAGGTAACCAAAGAAATAAAGCAAGAGATGCAGGGCTGTCTCTTTTCCATTCTTATAGATGAATCTCGTGATATATCTGTTAAAGAACAAATGGCCGTGGTTGTGAGGTAAGCGATTTATTATATATGGTTGACTGGTTATCATATTTTTGTTAAAAATAGATAATCATATTATACTTTCATATGTGTTGTAGGTTTGTGAACAAGAAAGGAAAAGTAATTGAAAGATTTTTGGGTATTAAGCATGTCAAGGCGACAACCTCAGAAGTATTGAAGACAGCAGTTGTTGAAGTACTTGGTGAGCATGGGCTACACATTTCCAATCTGTGAGGGCAAGGGTATGATGGTGCTTCTAATATGAGAGGAGAATTTAATGGGCTTCAAAAATTAATTCGTGATGAGAACCCATATGCCTTCTATGTCCATTGCTTTGCTCATCAATTGCAATTGGTAGTTGTTTCCATCTCAAGATGTTGCTCATCTATTGAGGATTTCTTTGAATATGTTCACTTGATTGTGAACACCACTAGTTCATCTTGCAAGAGGAAGGATTTATTACTAGATAAGTAACGAAAAATTCTTTTGGGTAAGTTGATTAGTGGAGAGATTTCCTCCGGCAGAGGGAAAAATCAAGCAACATCCTTGGCTAGACCTGGAGATACAAGATGGGGTTCTCATTACAAGACATTACTTCGTATTGAGTCAATGTGGGATGCAGTGATTGAAGTTCTAGAAATTGTGCATCAAGACGTGCGTAATCCATGTAGGGCAGGAGGTTTGGTGGAAATCATGGAGTCCTTTAGCTTTGTGTTCATTATGAAGATGATGTTGCAAATCCTACGCATCACAAATGAGCTATCACTTATCTTGCAAAGGAATAATCAAAATGTTGTTGAAGCCATGTCTTTGGTTATTGATGTGAAAACACGTTTGATGAATTTGAGAAATGATGGTTGGGAGCCACTATTTCAAGAAGCCACAAAATTTTGCAGTAAAAATGATATTCCAATACCAAATATGAATGGATCAATACCGAGATTTGATAGATCAAAAAAGGGGGGAGAAACAACATCACTCCAGACCATCATTTCCGTGTTGATACCTTCTATGCTGCTATAGATGCTATAACTACAGAGTTGGATCATCGGTTTAATGAGGTATCTTCAGAATTGCTTGTTTGTTTTTCTTGTTTGGACCCAAGAGATTCATTCTCTAAATTTGATGTGGACAAACTTGCTCGACTTACTGAGATATATTCTGATGATTTCTCCTATTCCGATAAGAAGGATATAAAAGAAGAACTTCAACTGTTTATTATTCATGTGAGAAGACTTGATGAGTTTAGAGATTGTCATGATCTTGTAAGTCTAGCTACAAAATTAGTTGAACTTAAAAGACATATTTTATTCCCCTTGGTTTATCAACTGATTGAGTTGGCATTGATACTACTGGTGGCGACGGTATCGGTTGAAAGGGTCTTTTCTGCTATGAAGATTATCAAAATAGAATTGCGTAACAAGATGTCAGATGCTTGGCTTAATGACTTAATGGTGTGCTACATTGAGCGAGAGATATTCAAAGGAATTGATCTTGAGAGGATTAAGAAATCATTTCAGAAAAAGAAAGATAGGCAAGTGCAATTGCCTATATCGCCTAGACGCAATTGATATTTATCGTCACTTGGTTAGTCTATTGACTTTACTTGTATCTTTCTATTTATTCTAAATATTTTTACTTATATGGTAGATGACGATCATAATATATTATATGTGTATAAACCAATATATTGAGAAATCTTTGATATCTATGTTATCAATTTCGCCACACCTTATTTTTTTTCCGTCCTCCGTCACTACACCAATCTAATTGTAATGGTTGTCCAGTAGAACTCAGTTCCCTCGTGCCAGCTCTCTTTTGATAAAAAGAATTAAGATTGCTAGACGAGGCAAACGTGCATGGATGGCCCTTTTTTCTATAAAAAGAATTAAGGGCTAGACGAGGCAAACGTGCATGCATGGATGGTTTTCCTAGTTGTGCAACAAGATTCCCAACCAATCATGCTCCTTTTCCCAAAAAAAAAAATCAATCATGGTGGAGAGAGAGAAGGGTGAAAGGTGGATGTAGCGTTCGCTCGGGAGCTCAGAAAGCCTGAGCATGGAAGAGGTCCATGCATGATTCTATTGGGCTGCCATTAATCTTGTCTCTTGAACATTGTATCTGGTCCGGCCACGCTCAAGACAAAGTGGAAGCTCAGCATCCCCCGCTGCGAAAAAAAAAAGAGCCCTGCCTGACTTGGTTTCATCATACTACTAGTACGACTGCTTTGACTCACCCCAAGACAAGCGCTGTAGGCTTGTAGCCCCACACATAAGGTTTACTCCAGAGGTAAGACAGGTACTTTTCTGGAAGCAGATCCCATGCATGCACGCTCTCCTGTTGGGCAATGTTTTCTTTTGGACGAATGTTTAACTTTTATACTTTGACTTTTGAATATAAGTTTAATTATTTGTCTTATTAAAAAATGTATACAAATATATAATAATATAAGTCATGCTTAAAGTATATTTAATGATAAAAAAATCATAACAAAATAAATGATAATTACATAATTTTTTGAACAGAACTAATAATTAAATATATGTTTAAAAGTCAACAGCGTCAAACATTAAAAACCAGAGATAATACTACATTGGAATTTGAAAAAGATGAGACCGAGAGGGAGTAGCATTTACTTGGCAAGGTTAAACATGGAAGAGATGATGAAAAAATGCTTGGAAGTTCTAAAACCACTTATATTTAGGAAAGAGTTGAGAAGGCTAAGAATACTTACATTTGGAATACATCTGCTGTTTTTACTTATACACATGTTGTCTTTACTACAGTAATAGTTTCGGTTTGATTAGTTTTTGTTTGGGCATATTAAGTAATTTCCTCGGTATATACTGTCAAATAGCCTATTGCCAGAAATTAGTTGGAAGGGGAATGTCCAAATGCAAAGTCTTGTTTCTGTATGCACATAAAAAAAGGGAAAATTATGTGGCTGTGTAACCTTTTTCTTCAGTTAAACTAAAATCATATGAATGTTGGTTGAGCCATGGTTGGATGAAACCTGACAACTACAGGATAGAAAGAAAACTAACCAATGTGTATTGAGTTTTTCCCATTCTTTCAGACTAGACTTGATATTCCACTGACCAAATAGACCAACATATGGTTGATTTAGTCTGTTTTCAGAGCTCTTTTTTGTATCCTTGTGCTTAAAGACATACCATTCTTTAATAGACAAAATATCTTAGAACTGATAAAACTAGCGTTTAACACATCTGGTTCGGTACTTAGGTTTAACTGGTTCTGTGTCATAGTTAGCTTGTTTCAAAATATCTCAGATTGAATAATTGAAACCTTGGCATTCAGGTTTAAGTTAACAAGCGCTTGTTTGGAATTGGATAGTTCCTTGTGAAACAAGTTTGATTTTAGCCACATAAATCAAGGCATGTTCATAATTGGAACTACTGGATACCTCAGAGGGTTGCAGTGGGAGTTTATTCAAATAGCACTTGAAGATACAATACAAATAGACATGAATTGGAAAATAATAAGAGACAAATATTCAAATATACTGATTACAAAGTAAAAAAATAAGAAAAAGAATAACAAAGCGATCAAATATATCAAATGTTTGGAGTAACATGAGCGTGGGAAGGATCCAAAGCCTTCTTGTTTTCTGTGATATGGGGCATGTTGAGTTTATGGCAATTGATGAATAATGGTTACTACACACAACATATTGATGGTTATGATGAAAAGCATGGGAAAGACCCAACAACACTTGTCTTCTAGGTGATATGGCTAACTACACTAAGTCGGTTCCAATTATATAGTAATATATGATTCATCAAACATGACTAGTGTATGTTTCTGAGTCACATAGATAGAAGAAATTATAATCGATAGACTATTGGTCTAGGTTGGTTGTGCTGTATGATCACAGATTCACATATTTTCCCCTCTTATTGCTTGTTTTGATGTAGGCCATCCAGCTGGATCCTGACGATGCAGCGCTGCATTCAAACAAGAGCTTTTGCTATCTAAAAAGTGGTGAAGCACGGGATGCTTTGCTTGATGCTAATAATTGCATAGAACTGCGGCCAGATTGGCCAAAAGGTTACTATCGGAAAGGAGCTGCCCTGATGTCGCTCAAGGTGAGCTAAACATGCAATTCGCTAGTCTTCAACCTTTTTATACGCCACATCCCTGTAGATAATCTGCTGCATGTTTTTATTGTTAGGAATACAAAGAAGCGTGTGATGCATTCATGGATGGAGTGAAACTGGATCCTGCAAGTGCGGAGATGCATGAAGCATTTTGGTACTCTTTCTATCCTTTTACCTTTCATCTCTTCTACACAATTCTGAACTTCCAATGACAGCCTAATGGCTTTTTACACCAAAATTGCCTTGTCCCACTGTTAATCAAAATGGTACATGTTCTTATGAACCATAGTGCTCGTATGCTCTGTGGTACATGCTGTTAGTGTAAATGTGAGCCTGATCATTGAATTGTTCGTCAATCTAATAGCAATTTTTCACAAAAAAGAATGATTGCAAACTATAGCTTACTACAGTAAAGGAGAATTTAATATCCCAGTATGCAATGCCTGGTAGCTTGAAGCCACCTTGGGAGTTTCTAAATAATTTTGTTCTGACCCTTTCAGGGAGGCAGCTGCGGCATTCAAGAACGAACATTTGGCTGGAAAGACTGTCAGCTCATTTGATTAGGGTTCGGGCGATTTCCTGCTTGGTTCAGGGTGTTTTTTGGGGACTTGTTCTGTACGTCTGAAGAGAGTAGTACGCACTTACATGGTTTGCATATAACTTCATAGCGGTGGTCTCTTTTGGGTCTAAAACATACGGGCATACGGCGAAGTGCTAGCGATTGGCGAGCAACTGCTCGACACATTGGCATGTTACTTATTTATCATGGAACGCTGCTTCTACTTGCCTACTTGGCTTGTTCTCGCATTATCTGTCTGCCCTGTTAGTGTGCTTGTTTTTCGTCCTGTTCTAAAGATATCTTTGCCTTGTGCTCAATACGTTAAGTTTTGTCACAGTTAGTTAAAGAGTGCTGGTTTTCTAGCTGGTGTTCCCACGTACCTGCACGCGATCTGATTGGATAAGACATATGCACTTCTTTCCCTTGGCGATTATTTGACTTGTTAAATAGGTGAGCTAAATTCTCTGTATTATTAAATTTTGGTAAAGTTTGGACATGTGGTTTGCTGTCAAATATGAGCCAAAATTTTGGCAGGATTGCTAGGGCTATTTTGTTTGAAACCAAGTTGCATTACATAATGTGCATTACTAAAATTCTGGTACTAAATGTGTTGGACAAACTGTATTGTCATCATCAGTTTTGAACAGCTTTCCTATAAAACAATTTTCTCTATTATCCTTTCCTCACCCATCCTTTCACTGAACGAGTGCTCATGTCGAGGAGTATAGTGCCATAGCCAGCGCTGCGCTCCGGTCTGCTCGTTGCCACCCTAAACTGCCCTATTTCCTCCATCCCAAATTAAGTTGATTTTTAGAGTTCTCCCAAAATATGTTGATTACTACTCTCTTATCTACCATTAAACTGAGAAGTTTTATTCTTTTGATACTTCCAAAAATTGTAAAATAAACCAATTCCTCACATCATGAGAGTTTTAGTAGCAAAGAAGAAAGACCAAAGTACATCTTATTAATAGGAAAATAGTATTAGAGGTTGGTAGGTAAAGGACATTAAATGGGTAAAACTTCTTGATTTGCGGACTAAGAGTAAGTAAAAAAAATTGAAGTTGATTTATTTTGTAACAAAATTTGAACTCCAGTAGGCTTATTTTGGGATAGAGTGAGTACCTCTTATCTATCCACCTACCATCAACGCTACACTTTTTTATTAATGAGAGATATTTTTTACTTCCTACTAAAGTTGTTGGATGTGCCTCTTGTGATGGAGTAGTGCTTGGCTGGTTCCCTTCTCTACATGGCTTGACTTCTAGCTCTTAGACAACCCTTTACTACCGGGTGAAGTCTAGGAGGTCCTCTAACCTCACAGAACAACGGGCAAGACACTAATGTTTGAGAGGGATAGGAATTCATTCATTCATCCTCCTCTATTCTCTACAATAGCTCCTCCTCCTCTCTATTCATAGGCAATATCCATAACTTCTTTTCATATTTAGTAATGGCCCATTAGGGGGGAACCTAGGCTAGGCCTTCACGGACTGTTTGATTTCCCAACACTCCTCCTTGGGCCTTCACTGCGTGATGCTTATGCCTCATTAAAACTTCACAAAATCCAGTGAGAAAAAAATGGAGAAAGAGTATATAGCATACATTTGCAATGTCGCACAAATTGCATCATTAAAAACCTTGATATGAAACTGCAGGAAAAACTTATCTAAGGGAAAAAGAGTACAACCCACCCAATTCTAGTTCATTCTTCTTGATTAATTTTGGATACTTGATCGTCTAGGTTAAAATTTTTAAAATGAGTTAGCGAAATTCTCTCACTGAATTTTGTATTTCTCTAAGTCTCATTAGTCCAGTTTCTTGGACACATTTATTAGTGGACAAACTGCAAGATTCTCACATGACTTAGTATGCAAAATTTTATTTTCGTCCTATTTATGCAATGCATAAGCATAGAGGAACTTGCAGTCCATATGCTAAGTGAGATTGCTTCTCACATAACCCAATTGCGTTTGTACGACACACGCTGCATTACTTTCATAGTAAGGGTTGAGACGGTATCCAAACTACACAATTTTTCAAAGTGGTAACCATCCCCAAAGCCATGCAAATTTATAGGAGGCTTTATAGATTGCAATGATACTTGGTTTAGATTAGTGAAATTAGCCAAGTATCGGAGTACTGTTATCATACTCGTGTCTTGGAATTCCATCCCAAATCCCCCCCCCCCCCCCGTCCTCTTCTCTAGGTCCATAGGAAACTGGTTTGCTTGCATTGACCTTCCGACCATTGGGTTTTTTGACGATAATTGACTATCCCCAAGCCAAGAATTTCTAATACTTTCTGAGTATAGTTGGACTGATTACTAGAGTTCCATCGATCACATGTTTTAGTTGCCAGCATAAGCATAATTTGGTTTCAACCAAATATTCATTCTAGTTCAAACTTGAATTCAAAGAACGAGTTTACGTCCTCAATTATTTCTTTATTTTACTAGACTATTTTATTCATTCTATCTTGGTACATGACTTAGTACTTCTCCATATACTATTATGCAAATATCCGATCCAGGTTCCCAAAACATCCATTATTCAATTCTTGTCATATTCAACTTCTGTTTGGTTGCCAATGAGATTTGAATTCTAAATGAAATTCTACCCATGTTTGGGGAATACGTTTCATAATCAATTTCTGGTTGCCAAGTAAAACTTTATGCAACAATTCATTCTAGCCATGTCATTTCACTTCCAAACGAATACCTATAAATCTACGTAGTAGATATGGGGAGGCATGTGACATATAGGTCTAAACACCTCTTATTTGTTTAGAGACAATGTTTGCTCTATTCCAAGATTCACCCGAAAATACATAGCTTCTAGCTTTCTCCATGGGATACACATCCAGGTGCTTCGTTATCTTGCTCTATCATTATTTTTTCTAATATTGGAATAAGGTCCTTTAGTGTACCAGCAGCTATTATTGGTGCACACCTTATCGCTAGTTTTCTTCCTTCATGGGAAGATATGGTATGCCTGTTATGAGTCTCATACTATTGCTAGTCTCAACTGGCTCCTCTTCTATTCATTGGGGGTACTTTTAGTGATTGTGAGTATGATAGCTCCTGTTGTCTTGTTTTCACTAGACGACTCCGATTACTTAGGGGCGTGAGGAGCCAAAGTTCTTGTCCTATTATTTTTTTCGAGGCCATTGGACAAGACGATGGATACCTTTACTTTTTTTTTCGGTATTTCACCCTTCTCTGGTGCATTACATTCAAGTAAATATAACTTAGTCATGCTCTCCAAAATCACAAAAGTAATAACAAAATGCGATTAGATAATTGCATGCGTAGTTCTAGTACTTACTTTGCATTCATTAGTGCAAAGTGACATGCATTAATCCCTTCCTTCTACCATATTTCCTGACATTTATTATCTAAGGGTTCATTCTCTCTTCCTAAATGTCTGGAAATAATTCTCATTTAGTCGAGGAATTTAGGCTACATACACATCTCAGTTCAAAGTTTTTGACTTTCATAGAGAGCCTTTGCAATTCATTATGGTAGTGGGGTATGCACGTAAACATGGGGAATTCAACAGCACTAGTTGCATTGTTGAGTGGATGTTATATGCCAACGATCTGAATTTTCTTTGAGAACATGCTACTTCTCACATAGGACTACTTGTCCCTTTACATAATGGGTGTCACAACTCTGCAATAAAGGTATAGCAATTCTTCCAGTTCTTAGTTCATTCATGTGGAAACTCGGTACTTACTGCTTATGCTATGTTGGTTTACCAATCATGAAACGTTATTCTAGCATTGTCCTTCCTGTTGGACTTCTTAAGATGGTTAGTAAAATTCTTACTAGGTCGATTTGACAAATGCACTATGTCAAATGGACACTGTACATACACGCATCTATTTCATAACCATGTCCTATGAGCTTTATATAGTACCGGAATCACCCTTACAAGTGTTAAATAAGACCGCAATCTGGTTCAGGAATGTGGGGATTATACCTTCATGTTATGAGATTTATGTATTAATTTTCCAATGGTGCATTCGGACACATAAATCTTCATGATTTATGGAAATTATTTCACATATATGCTATGAACATGTGAGTTGTTTTTTGTTCCCATAATTCTAAGACCAAAAACACAAAATTTGCATTGCTAAAAGGGATAATATAGTCTATTTTATACTTATAAAGTAGTATATGAAAGGACTTTGATGTCGCCTAGGGGGGTGAATAGGCATTTCCTTAAATTTACATACTTCGCAGCGGATTAGCACTAACCGGAACTTCCTGTCACAAGCACCGGAGTTTCCGGTCCATAGGAAATAAAGTAACCATGAGAGCAATCTACCCAAAAACACAAAATCTACTTAAACTAAAAGGTGACAAGCAATGTATATGAGCAATGTATAGGGTCACCAAGTAGTTCAACTAAGCACACAAGTAGATCAAACAATATAAAGAGTAATAACGATAAAAGCACAAGAGAGAGGCAGAGACAAACGATTTGTTTTCCGAAGTTCGGGCTCTTCACCTAGAATCCTACATCGCCGTTGAGGAAGTTCCCAAGGGAGCCAGGTCTCTATCAACCACTTTCCTCACTTCACTATCTTACCTCTTCCCTTGCGGAGGCGAAGCCAAGCCTTTCACAAACTTCCGATGGCTCACCAAAACCTTGAGAGCTCACCGGCGACTCCTAGTCGTCTAGGAGACCTTGATCTCCAAGAGTAACAAACAACAATCGAAAGATTTGCTTGCTATGAACTCAAGTGCTCAGAGAATGGAGCGAAGCTCACTAGCTCTCAACCTCTTCATCTCTCGACTCAACTCTTTTCTCTTCCCAAATCACTCTCACAAAGAAACACCATAAAGGTAGGAGATTTGGGAGGGGCTATTTGGCCTTGGATATCACTTTCTTGCCCAAACTCAGTACACTCAGGAGGGGGTGGAGGGGTTTAAATACCTGAGCTCTCAAAAACTACCGTATTCACATATTTAGACACCGGAGACTCCGGTTCGTGTATCCGGTAGCACTTAGTGAACGCTCTAGGAAAGAAGACCGAGTCTCCGTTGCAACTACCAGTCTCCAGTCTACATTCTCTGCCAACCAAAGGAGCTAGGATTGGAGTCTCCGATGTTCGAGACCGAATTTCCGCTCCTCCCTAAGCACCCCAAAAAAGGTCATAAACTCGTTGCTACGGAGTCCGTTTTCGACAAACTTGAGCTCTATGAAAAGCTTACTGAGAGTGCTATCCAACCCAACAAAAAAAGGTATAAAACCACCCATAGGACAGGTAATCTTGGTTTCTCATGAGGTATCACTTAGATAGGTCACTTTGAGCATCGAGACATATGCAAGCACATCAACATTGCATCCCTCTTAATAGTACAACATTCCTATACTCAAAACCAAATAAAAAAGCTATACCAATAGGAATACCTTCATGCCATGTCCTTTCTTTGTCTTGAGGGTTGCCAACGCTTCTCTTCTTCTTTTCATTAATGCGGATTACTGATAGCTTCAAATGGCCTCGCACGGTCCATCATGACAAAGGCTTCACTCGCCTTTCACCACCAGGTTTGGTCCGTCGCCCCAACCGCTGCTTGCCATTCACCACCACATGGTCCATCATAGCCGAACCTCGCTTGTCCTTCACCGTCTTGCCATAGATAGCTATTTCGTATCCCACATATTCACTCTCTTCACTTGATCATTTCCTTCACCATTTTATTGATATCACATATGATATTCATCTTCTATCTTCTTCATCAACATATCCATCAATATCCTTATCTTGATGCTAGAACTCAACCTTGTCACACAGACTCATGGAAATAGTTAATTGCGGCATATGTTGTCATTAATCACCAAAACTTCCCATAACACAAGGCTTGGTGAGTAGATCTTTTAGTATAGCCCAAATAATCTTTATGCTTAGAGAGTTCAAGGGAGATCAAAGTACATGGAAGTTCAATTCAATATTTCTTCAAAAATTGCAACAACTAAATGATGACAAAACATGGAAGCTGACGACCAACAACATCCTATTCTTGGATTCAATTAGCTCCATTGCGAGTTTCTTGCTCAACAATAATGGCAATGTTATTCTATATCCACATCTATTTCAAAATGCTAGGAGTTCCCCCCTCATTTCATGATGGCGTGTGTGCTATTAGGCATCAACCTTTTGCTCTTCTTATGAGCGTAAGCTTTAGTTCATTCACTCCGACCTAGGTTCACCTCGTTATTTCCTCTTCTTATAGATCTACTTACACCATCTAGCTTCTCACGTTGATTAGTACAACATTTTGCACCCTGAAAATCGCCCTAATTAAAATTATTATGGTAGATGAAAATACAAGAAAACATTAAAAGAGTGGTGAAAGTGTTTGAATAAAAATCCTAAATCTCCAATATCAAAAATAGTGAGTTAAAAAATTTTTAATTAATGCTTGGTTGCTTGTTTCCATGGGTTGGTTGGAATATTTTTAAGCATTCAAATATTTATAAATATCACTTTCTTTTGTTCATTGTTGGTTTTATCTCGGATTTTCGGAGCTCCAGAATTAACTTTAATACACAAATATCATTTCAAGTAAATTAATTAAATGAAACAAATCGTTTCTTCTCTCAATCTCGGTCGACCCAAGTCCAATACTTTTCAATCTCTCTTTTTTCTCAATTTTCAGGCTCCAGAATTAACTTTAGACTACAAATATCATTTAATAAATTAATTAAAGGAAAACAAATCGTTTCTTCTCCCAATCTCAGGTCGAACCCAAGTCCAATCCTTTTCAGATCTCTCTTTTCAGCTCGGACAGGGTTCCCCTCCTCCAAAAGAGTGTTATTTGTGTTATTCTCGAATCCACTAAATCCTCGAAGTCTTAATTTGGAAAAATTCCTCTTAAATCTGATATCCCGAAATTCTCGATATCTTCAAATCCCCAAAATCTCTAAAGTCAAATACTTTTCCTGAATCAAATGTTCCAAATATTCCAAGATTTGCCCAATTTATAATCTCCAAAAATATCTTCATTTCTGATTCCCAAAAATTCCGAAGATTCCCAAAATATTCCATATTTGTGATCCCACATTCATCAATTTTACTAAATTCCAATTCAATTTGAAAATTTCCATTTTCCTTATTCTTCTTTCTTTTTTTCCTTCCCTCTGTTTTTTCTATTTCTTCTCCCTTCTTCCTCTTCCTCTTTCACTTCCTTCTTATTCCTTCGGTTTGATACCGAGCCGGCCCGACCCATGCCCCCCGCCCGGCCGGTGCTCCACCTGCCGGCCCGCGCCGTCGCTCCTCGTCCACCGCCGCCTCGGCCCGCCTAAGCACGCCCCCCTCGTCAAACCGCTACCGCCCAAATCGTGCCCCGCCGCCAGCACCTACTTCTCCCCCCCTTAATAGCCACACTGCCCTTTCCTCGCCCCTCCACCTAGTTCCAAGCGCCGCCACCGCTAGCTCGCTTTCAGTCGCCGCTCCAGAAACCAACCGCACCGTAGGTCATCTCGCCTTGCATCCTCCGCCTGTCACCCGAGAGTCAGCCGATACCGCTCGCTTCGTCTCCTCCCTCTCACCGCCTCTGTTTCCCTCCTCAATGCGCTACCAACGGGCATCACGCTGTTAGTGACGCCAATCTCGTTCGCAGCCAACGACCCTTCACCCTCCACGCCGCTCCTACGTCCCACCCTTCGCCGCCGTTAGCCATCGCCATCCCGACCATCGCCATCGTCCCCTTGGCTGCACGCGGCGCCCATAGACGGCTGTCTCGCCATCGCCCTCCCGCGCCAACGTAAGCACCCACAACCGAATTCTCCCCTTCTGTAGACCGAAAAACAACAAGTGGACCCCACCGGATCTTCTTATACAGTTTGAAATAGTGGAAAAACGAAGCTTAAAGTTCCTACCCAGTCTCGGCCGTCCTTCGCGATCTCGAAAACTGTCCGATCTTACCAAGCAAAATCAACACGAAATAAAACGGATTCCAAACCTTAGATCCAGACCATTAGTCAGCTTCCCACGTCAGCCCTTAGATTCCACTGTACTGCCCGCTCGACAGCCACCTACAGCTTTTGCCACTGGCAATCCACGTCAGCCAAAAACCCACCAGCCCTCCAATATCCTCTATATCAAAATAAACCAGAATCCACGGACCATCTCATTATATGACCCCACGATGTTATTCTTAAACTAAAAATAATTCTTTTAATTTGAAATACCAGCAATATTCCGAGATTCCTTTAAATAATTATCTATTCATTTTTCTACTGAATGCGAACTTCCAGACCATTCTATTTCCGTAAATCGAACTACGAATTTCGAACGTTTTCTTTTAAAATTTATCTAAAATCAGATAATCTACAATGTTTATGTAAATTTTAAATATACTATTTAGTATTCAATATTTTTTCTTATTTACGTAAAAGATCAATAAATAGTTCCGCTGTTCCAAAAGAGCAGCGGAATTCGATGAGAGTTTCGAAATATCAATTAGAAGACTTTCATATTAGCAATGTAAAAGTCCACAACAATCCCCATTGAACATGAAAAATAAATCCAATTAAGTAGAAAAAATATATATTTATA
>RYFJ01003366.1:0-67874 GCA_003991445.1 Oryza meyeriana var. granulata
TGGGCCGTCAGCCTGTGGGGGAGGGGAAAGAGGGAGAGATGGGAGGGGCTGAGGTGCCTGGCCAGCAGAGAAGAGGTTAGCCCAAAATGAGGGCCCGTTTGGTAGAGATCCTGATTCAGTGATTCTATGATTTTGATTCTGATTCTTGCTGAATCAGATACTGAAGAGAATCAGAATCAGTACGATTAGGCGTTTGGCTAAAAACATTAGCTCTGGATTCTAATGGGGAACTTCTAGATAAATTGTCTATACTACCTATGTATTAGCAAGAGATTTATATATACTTCTAGATAAATATATTGCTACTCACTAAAAAATATATATATTACTGCTCACTATTCTCTGCCCCTTTGTTATTTAAAAAAAATAATAGGGGAGATATTGTTCTCTACTTTGCAGTCTAGAAAAAGAAATAGAAGACACTGTTCTACTGTTTTTCGTTTGCTGTTTAAAAAAATAAATGAAGACATGTTATCTTGCTTGCACTTTTCTCTTTAAAAAAAAGAAATGGGAGAGCTCACTGGATAAGGGAACGCCGGCGAAAAGGCCGCTGGAGGGCGGCAGGGGAGGCCAAGGCTGGCATCGCGCGACAGAAGGCGCGGCGTCGGCGCTGCGGGAGGCCAGGGCCGGAGGGTGGCAGGGGAGGCCGAGGCTGGCGTCGGCGCGCGGGAGGAGGCCGGCGTCGCGCGCGGGAGGCCGGAAGCCGGTGTCAGCGCGGGGCAGGAGGGCCAGCGTCAGCACGGGGAGGCCGCGCTCGCGCGGGAGGCCGACGAGGCCGGCAGGGGAGCGAGGGTGGTATCGGCGCTGCGGGAGGCTGGGGCCGGCGGTCGGCGCGGTTAGAGGCCGGGGGGCGCAGGTGCCCTGAGGCCTGGCTCGGCGCGGGAGAGGCCGGCGTCGGCACGCGCGGGAGGAGGCCGGCGTCAGCACGGTGGCAGGCCGGCGTCGGCGCGGTGAGCCGGAGCGCCGGCAGGGGAGGCCGAGGGTGGCATCGGCGTGCGGGAGGCTAGGGCCGGCGATCGGCGCGCGGAGGGGGGCGGCAGGGGAGGCGAGTCGCCGGCCGTCGTGCGCGCGCGAGGCCGGGGCCGGCGTCGGAGCGGGAGGCCGCGAGGGCGGCAGGGCGAGCCGAGGCCTTTGGTGTCGCGCGCGGCTGAGGCCGCGGGACGGCAGGGCCCGAGGAGGCCGAGGCCGGCGTCGCCGCGGTGGAGTGCCCGGAGGTCAGCTCTCGGCCGCGCGAGGAGGCCGGAGGGATGGACGGCGTTGGAGGGTCTTATAGACCCAGTGGCAGGTGGGTAATTTTGCGAATTGTTATGGATTTTTATTTTTGGTTCGTTGGATTCCCACGAGAAAGCTGACTTTTGCTCGATTCTCCATTCATGTGTAAATTTGGGAATCACTGCGAATCGATTCGACTGAGAATCAGAATCATTTTTACCTGTTTGGCTCAACTCTAATTGATTCGACTAAGAATCACCTTCGAGAATCTCTACCAAACAGGGCCTGAATAGTGAAATTTCACGATTTTCAGGGAATTCAAGGATTCAAAAATGGAGGGAAAAGAATTGAGTTTGAATCAAAATTAGGAATTTGGATGATTTCTAAATTTAAGTAGAAGCTGTCAGACGGGAATTGGATGATGGATGGATGGATGGAGATCCCCTTGGCCTATTCAAACAAAGTTTGAATGAACTCCAACTTTTTTTGAATTTTAAATTTTTATGCAAAATTAGTTTTTTTAGAGGGGCAAAAATCAGGGTATTACAGCTTTTGTGCACCTTGTCCACGGTGAATCCGAGCTTAATGACGCAATAAATCATCTTTTTCTTTTCAAAATAATTCATTATTGCGTTTTAATTCCTTTAATAATTTCTTTATATGGTTTTAATCGATTTAAATTTCTAAAAATCATAACTAATTCAACTCCATTTGGGGTGATTCACCTTGTAAAATTCATCTAAAATTAAGATTTTTCTAATAAAAATATTTCCATGACCTGTTCATGATGAGGATCTACCTAGCTCCTCTCATTCTTCTACTACTGCGGCTCTAGATCCACCTATCTCCAATGCGTACAAAGGACCTATCACACGAGCACGTGCACGGGAAATTAATAACAAGGTGAATCTGTTTCTAAGTACTTCTAATTATGATATCAATGAGAATAGTTTGCTACCTAATAGTTGTACTTTGCTTGTGTCAGATTTGAGGGAATTGCATTATTGGAGATCGAGGAACAAGAGGAGATTGCTGGACCAATGTTATGTTTGATGGCGCATATTCATGTTGTTGGAATCAAGCAGGAGGCGAGGGAGGAAGATACTAGCAAAGGGATAGCACAAGAAGGCGCCACCAACAAAAGAGAGTTACTGCACAATAAGATGGCAGCATGCAGCTCTATGCATGGAATTCATGGTGAAATCTACATCAACTCAGAATGGTCCCATGTGAGAACATATTTTTCTATGGATGCTCATCAAGTCTACTTTCCAATGAATCAAATGGCATGTGATTTGGAGTTTTCTACACCAAGTTGTGCATGTTGGGATACCTGCTGCACAGGCAGACCCGGTTATGCACTGGAGTTGATGAAGATGCAATGGCCGTGGCCCATATGCTTTGTTGAGATGATGGGCTCCTATTCCAAGACGTTCTACAGGTGGAGAAGGACTTCTTTTGCAAGCCTAACATGGATTCAAAGCTTCTCACACAAAAGAACTAAGGATAAGGTGGAAAAGGCCTAACTCGGATTCGGTTTAAGCAGCCAGGAGAGGCCCGCAATAAAACAAACGTAGATTTGGCATACAGAGTCCGTTTTGGGTGAGTGACCACTTGTTGAAAAGCTTACTTCGAGCCCAATCCATATTATATTCATGGGCCTTAAGATTCGGCGTGATCACATTGCAATGGCCAAAAACCAATTTGACGCTTGTAATCTGTTATTTCCAGATTGAGTCCTGTTTCTTTCCTAGTGGTTAGGGTTTTGTATATAGGCCATGTACTCGACCAAAAAGGTCAGACCATGTTTAATATATATATATATATATATATATGCAGCAATATTGCTCTTGTTCTTCTTCTAGGGTTTTTGCCGCCGCCGCCAAAACTAGAGAGGGAAATTGGGAGTTTCTGCCATCGATTGTTTCTTGCGTTATTTCCTTTCAGGGAATTAAGAGAGCAATAGATCCACTTTTGCCGTGGTCAAGTGGATCATCTCTCGCGCATGTAGTTTTTGCAAAAATTCGTGGTGAAAGGTGTGCTGCAAGGGTAGTACGTTATTCATCCTCTCCGTTGATTACATGGTATATCCAGATTCTATGTCGAGAAGGTCGGGCACCCCGTATCAGTTCAGGTGTTCTTATGTACTATTTTGCTCATTTTGTTTATTTTCCATAGCTACCAACATTTTGGAGGACCCGTTTTACGTTGAGAAGGTCTTGAGAAATAATCCAAAGCAGCAAGGCAAGTCACATGAATCTAAAATCCCTTGAGCATGTTAATCCTATGTTTTAAATTTTCTTTTCATTCAACTATTGCACTTATTTTTGAATGTCATCGGGATGGTGAACCCATATTTCTTTGTTATGGCCCTCTTGCTATTGATACCCTGACCTTGATAACTTGGGATATAACTTGACTAGCCATGATCTTATATATTGGTTTGGCTAGATTAATTAGGTTTTTGCTTAGCCATGCTTAGAACATTTCATGTGGAATGACATATACTTCACTTATAATTTCACTATGATTAGTGGTAGCTCACGACGGTTAGTTGTGATTGGTTAATTAATATTCTAATTAAAACTTGACTAATGGTGGGTTGTGAGTACATAAGTTTTGCTGGTCGTGCTCAAATGACAATTAAGGACCGCGTTCGTAAGCTATTGTTGTGAAGCATTTACCCTACTAACTACAAGTTAGAATGGGCAACGGCTTGACTTGTTGTACAGCATGATCTGATGTGGGACACCAGACTGTGAAGTAGCAGTGATAAGTCCCCAGGGCGCTGAGTGAGTCTGTTCCGGGTATGGAAAGACTACCAAACTGTGAAGTGGCTTGACTTGTTGTATAGCATACTTGCATTTTGTTGTGTGACTTGTGGAGTATTCCATATACTCACCTTGCTATGACCAACACCATCAAAGAAAGAGTTCTACAGTGTTGAAGGCGATATTGAGGACTACGCTAGCGCATGGTCAAGATACTTGTGGAGTGGAGCCGCTACGCTAGACATTTATTTTTTCGCTGCTACACACTTTATTTCAATTTGAGAGGTTCTATCCACCTCTATAATAATTGCACTTATTATTTAATATATAAGCTTGTGTACTCTGTTTATCAATCATGTTATTTGTGTACTCTAGCTGATTCCTAGATGGTGATTTAATACACATAAGTGTGCTAGAATATTGAATGGAAATTCTGAGCATGACATCTGGCCGCTCCTTGATCATTAGGCCGATGTCGCTTCTAAGGAGGCAGCCAACAAGGTGTCAGCAGACGCAGCCGCGACAGAAGCGGCTAGGCAAGACTCCAACGAGGGGCCCAGCCCTAGCAGGACCACCAAGGGAAACAAAAGCTCTTGGACTCTGAGAGGGGAATGATAGCTAGTATGCTCTGGACCACCAAGCTTCTACGCTCCTTGTCCATATGTTGGTCCCTCTACCATCTTGTCAACCTTGAGAAGATTATCTTGATAGAGTTGGCTTTTTTATATACACCATACTGTAAGTAGCAGACCACCTCACCAAGCCATATCCCAACCACCATAGGACTCAAACAAACAAAGCTACGCTTTCTGACCAAAGCTAGGTAATCAAGCCGTCTAATAGACTTCTAATAACCTATTATAAATCCTTGTACTTAAAGTTTGGCAATCATCATTTTAGTGCCACCCATTCCGTCTCCGACCAGAGCACTGGGAAGAAAGAGGAAGTCACCTCCACTCTTGCTACTATCACTCCTCTCGTGGCCACCCCGCCCTCGACCTCGGTTGTTGCCAATGTCCCTTCTGACGACGCTTTTGACCTATCTCGGTTGTCGGCTACCTTCAAGGAGATCCAACTCCAAGTAGGCGCCGCCAGCATAGAAGTGGGCCGTCTCTGCACCAAGGTCAAGAAGCTAAATGCCGACCTCGGCACTACCAAGGAGGACAATGAAAATCGCCACTTTCAATGAAGTGGCGAGAGGTGTCGGTCACGCCATCGATCCGCTAGAGTACTCAAATGAGTTCACTGTGCTCGGCTCTATCGGTTCGCTAGTGCGAAATCTGAAGTCAATGCCAGCAGACATCCAGCAACAGGTGGCAGAAGGTGCACGTGACACAACTAGCCTAGGCGCCGGCTACGCTCGGGCTTGTATCTTGTTCAACCATCCATACTTGGATGTGGAAAAGGAAGTCAGCCAAGGCGTGCTAAAGGAGCGGCGGGAGGAGCTGATACAGCGCACCAAGGATGCCAGCACCATGGTCGCCAACCTCTTCGAGCTCACCGAGTAATGTATCTTGGGAAACTTTTAATACTTCCAGTTGCTTTTGTCGGACAAATCTTATGTCAGGTCTGGAACAGCATTATGGTCTGTACATGCAGTATACCTAACTTCCTTTTCATCGATGTTGCATCGTAGTGAGGAAGATGACAGTACAGCAGCCAACCAGCATGGTGGTCAGACCGCCGTGCCCGTAGTAGTGCCGGATTTACCTCGCCCATAGTAGTGCTAGATAAACAGACCTTAGAGCACCTAAAAACATAGATCTCCAACAAATTTTGAAGAATATGGAGCAAAACTTCCACCTCCTCTAGCTGGTCAAATAAGAATAGATGCGCCGATCTATTCTGCTCCATCCAACTTAGGGTGGAGGAGCAACAGTACATATGTCAGAGATATGTGCCGGTTCTAGAGGAGAATCGGCACAAATATGACGGACATGCATTGTCAAAGCCCCCTCATATATGCCGGTTCATAAGAACAACCATCAGCGTCAGGGGACCGTTTGGAGGGCCCTTATATGTGCCGGTTCTAAATTTGAACCCCATGTGGGGGCTCAGGTGAACTGAAAATGCCTTATATGTGTCCTATTTAGGGTTATGTAGTAGTGCCACTAGCGCTAGAACAAACTAACGAGGCTAACAACAGTGGCATGTGAGGGTGGCAAAATTAATTTCACTTGGTGGCCAACAAGGAAACATTAAATTTTCGGTGGCAAATAAAGAAACTGGTCAATTTTTAGTGGCAAATAAGAAATTTTCTTAATCAAGGCATGGAGCAAAAGTGTTGAAAAAAAGTCGAATAAATTGCCCTAGGGGCTGGGGGTAGAAATGCTTGGGCCGTTAATAGGCCACATAACCTATATCCTTGACACGAGCCTACAACCTAGAATCCTGTTAGCATTAATTTCCGCTAAGATGTCGGCAAAAGATTCACCATTTTCCCGTAGGGGTGCAGTAATACGTAGCGGAAGTCGCTTAGGGCCTCGGGGGACGAGGCCCTCCTTCCAGTTTGATACAAGTAAGAATCAATCCACAGCTCTAAAGGCAACTTGCTTGGTGAAAGAATGGAATTATTACCTACTCCCTTGTATAAAAATGTAAGGCGTATATGTTATTGACACTACTCTAATTATTTTGATATTTAATTACTCTTTTAGTGAAAACTCTTAATTACTTCTATAATGCAATATCAACAACTACGAAATTAACACTATATAAAAATATTTTTAAATATAAATTTAATGATACAACATGTGCGACAAAAAAAATCTCATGGTGCACATAAGCTGCATTGAGCCATCCTACCAGTGCTGACAAATTAAAGCTAGACACAGTACAACTAATCCCTCCAACTTAGAAGACAAATAACTGTTAACTGAACGCCAAAGGCATCCTATTCCTAATCCCTGGAATATCACCGCATGGAATTTTGACCGAATTTGCTCTGTGCCGTGCCGGCCTTCCGATCTACCCACACATAAATTTGTTGAATTTTTACTGTTACTAATTTAATTTTTTTTTAATTTACAAAACTAATTTTGATTTGAACTTTTTGCAGAAGTAGCCTCTTGCCGCCGTGGGCCATGGCGGTATTTAAAAACCGCCGTGGCCCAAGGCGGCGAATGGCATCCCCGTCAGGCGCGGCTAACGGCGCCGGCCGCCGTTAGCCCGGGAGGCCACGTGGCCTTGCCGTCCTGGGGGACGGCGGCGAATGCATAGGACCGTCCGCACAGCGATCGGACGGTCCGAATGCTAATTTTTAACCCCAAAATTTTTGAAAATTTATTTGTCCAAATTAAATTCTTAAATTCTATTTATTGTGCCATTGCATTTATTGGGTCGATGTTTAAAAAAAACCAAATATCATAGATTGTTCACGTCGTGAAAATAACTTGTCAAACTGAGGGTATTTCCGGATCGCCACTCGCATTCCACTCCTCGTATGTCTGGATCGGCACTCGCAATCCACTCCTCCCCGTCTTTCGCCTACACGCTTCACAAAATTTAGTTTTAATCGTGGTTTAGGGTATGTTTTTTAAAGTTTTTTTTTTTATAATCCGACGATGGTGGGCGTTGGTTTGTAAAATCGTATTGATCATTTTTTCAAGTTTATTTTCGGTAAAACTTAATTAATGACATGGTAATAGGCCGGTCCGTTTTACGTGAGGGGCTTAGGACCCCAGGCGAACGGAATGTTAGGGCCTATGAATTTTTTTCCCAAATTTTTGCGCAATGTACGTACTGAATGATTTTTAATTCGACATTGGAAGACGATATATTCTATTATTCGTCATCCACTCGGTCGATACTTAACGCAGTGCACGTACAATAGCATAGTGATATTAGCTAGATGCGAGCCGTTCGCATTGCGGCATGATAAATGCGACACCCATAGTACGAAATACAACAAGGGAGACTACATTGTTAGCAGTACAATGTATCTGAAGGATAGGATCGAGTCTACAGGGGGTGAATATGGACATGACAAATTTAAACAAGTAATGCGAGACCTCTAAATAAATAAATACAACAATAGCCCCTAGGTCATACGCCTCCTCGTCCTCCTAGGCTGCGCTCGCACGTGTCCGCGCGAGTACGTCAGGCGGTCCGCCGGTACCCCACGGGTGGCTCGGATCGCCTGAGCAGCAGGGGAAGCACCGGCGTCGTGCGGCTGTGTGTGCGGTGCACCTCCGAGCTGTGACGACCCGATCACGTCCTGCTCCGGAACGAGGTTGTCCTCGGTAGAGATCCAAGCAGAGGTGCTCGGGGCAGATCCCCGCCCAGTGTCCCCCAGGTGGTGTGAGATCCGCCGCGGTGGGTCTGGTAAAGAAAAGCTCGCGTCCAGCCGCATAAAAAGTGCAGTTAGTTATGGAGAATAGGTTCAATCCTGACGTATTCCTGACAATCCTCGCCCGATCGTGGAGGCTGCCTGACTCGGATCTTCCTGGCGGGTACCAAGAAGGACCCTGCTCCCACGACGTACTGGCCCCTGTAGAACCCGCCGCTCCTGCCGATGTCCCTTCACCATGGGGACCTCGCATATGTATCTGCATCGATGGGACTGCATCAGAACGGCGACAAGTCAAAGCACGGACGATCGAGCGCATCGTGTTGCACATCCGGTCGAACGTGATCGTCTGCTCCTGCTGCGTGAGAGGGATGCTAGCCTGTAGGCGCTGCCGCAGTAGGTCCAGCTCCGTGTGGACCTGCCTAGCATCGTCCGCCTATTTAGCAGGACATGCGTGGTTAGTTGCGCGTGGTAGCTACCGTTGAAAATAGTATGAAAACCATTGACTCACCGCGCGGAAGTAGTCCTGGTCGCGGTGTGTCGGGTATGCGTCTCGCACCCCCGCGACGTGCGCCTGTGGAGCCTCGGGAGTGTACGTCACCCGTAGTCTAGTACGGGCCTGGTACCAGGAAAGGTACTGCTCGTACCTGGCGGCTGTATAGGGGTGCAGCTCCATGATGACGTCCTCCGTGGCTATGAGCCAGTCGTTGATGTAGTCGACGACGGTGGGTCTCCACAGCCTACCAGCGGCCTGGCCACGCCGATTTAACCTGCAGAGCACAACCGGTGACACAATGCATAACAATACGGAATATTCATTTCCACATATACCTGTGAACGTGTTGCGGTACGCCCCTGCGTTGTTGATGGCCGAAGGTCTGTCGCATACCGAACTACCGCATCACACTCTGCGGGCAGTGCGGCTCGACAGAAATGTCGAACAGCATCGGCATCATCGTCAGCCAGTACGCCTGGTCCCTGGTGCAGAGGGACGACAGCCCGTGCGGCGCACACGCGTGCCTCGCCTCGGCGCTGTACGGCTCCTAGACAACGTCGTCGTCCGTGATCCTGTCGAACTCCATGACGAAGTCTGGGTACGACTTCTGCACCTGCACGTGAGCGTACTGACTCTACAAACAGGAAAAGAGTTCTCGTTAGTCCAAGTAACATAAAAAACCGAGACGGTTCTAACACCGAACATACCTCACGACGACACCACACCGTCCCCATCGTCGGATAGTCCTCCAGTGGGACACCCACGTACAGGCTCGCCTCGTACGGACTGTGGTCCACAACGGGGCGGCCGATCGCGAACCGCTCTGCCGCCCAGAGCTGTAGGAGGAGTGGACAACCCGTGAAGACCGCTTCTGGCTCGGTCTTCCTGCAGCCGTCGCACAGACCCCTGTACGTGGCGGCAAGGACTGCCGATCCCCAACTGTATTGGGGAACAGCACCGTCCTCGGCGTCGGCTATCTCTCTCGCGGAAGGGATCAAGCCCTTGCCGACTGCGTGGCCGTGCGAGTTGGTGAACATCACCCACCTGAACACCCACAACAGGTACGCCTCTAGGCTCCTCTGCAGTGAGTACGCGTCGGCCTCCGGGTCTAGCTGATCAGACTGCGGTAACATATAAGGAAGTTGACACTGTAATTCTAGTACGGACTGAAGGACGAACATAAAACAACAAGAAAGCATTCTTACCGTGTAGCTCAATACCCAAGCCTGAGGGGGGCCCGCATGCGTGTACGGGGAGATGTCGCCGACGAGGGGAAGCCCCGGAGCACGGTGAACCGGGGCGAACCGCTGCAGGATCTCCTCTCGCCACGCCTGGAGCCCGTCAACTGGGCCCACCGCATCGCTGGCTAGAGGCAGCCCAAGGAGGAAGCTGACGTCCTACAGCGTGGGGGCCATCTCACCGCATGGGAGGTGGAAGGTGTGCGTCTCCGGTCTCCACCGGTCCACAAGAGCTGTGATCAGCGACCGGTCGATACCCCACTTCTTCGTCGGGTCATTCGGCTCCACTGCGGCTGCTACCAGCCTACACAGCGGCAGAAGGCCTGCCTCCCGCAACCTGACAATCAAAACAAAGCAAGTTAGTAAGTTGACATATACAGATTCACAGTACAACATTCGTATGTACCTACTCGTGAACCTGTCGTCCACGGGAAGTAGTCGCCTAGAAGGTCGAGGACGTAAGGTACCGAGCTCGAGGTTCTGCACCGCCGAGAGAAACGACCGATGGGACTGATCGGTGGCGTGATCCAGCAGCTCAGGCGTCTAGTAGTCCATACCTGCAAGGAAAAAAGTAGCGGAACGGATTAGCTCAATTAAACATAGTGCATTACAGTCAGAAAATTAACAGACAGCAATGTACCTTTAAAAGACCCACACTAAAACGAAAATCAGATAGCAATACATACATATTGGTACACATTATAGGGAGATTACATCAGCAACCAGCGGCTATACTAGACAATATAACCCGAAGGTGCACGAGGACGCCTGCGATGACGCTGTCGATCAGTGGTGCCTTCCCCAGTTGGCCGCCTTCCGTCGGCGCCTGATCCTTCCATAGGAACTTCCGCTGCACTTGGGGCCTCGGTGTCTTTCGTGCACTTCTTGTAGGTATGTCCCTCCTTTCCACACCTACTGCAACGTTGAGCGCTAACGCCGGCCTCGGATTTGTCCATATCATTGCGTATCCTCCGTGTCCGACGTCGGCCTGCCTTGTTCCTTGCCTTCGTCGGGTCAGGGATGTAATAAACTGGACTTGTGTCTTCAGTGAAAGTGCCGACGATGCCGAAACCAAAGATCTCGGTACTCCATGTATGCATGATTGCTTCCTTTTTAAAGTACGGAGACACATATTGGCGTTCATCAATGCCGCACTCCCCGCAAGCGGCAATGACATGAGAACAGGGCTTGTGGTACAAGCTTGGTTTCCGGCAGGAGCACGTGCATGTCCCATCTTCATTTAGGACACACTCTTGTATAGGTTTCCTTGCGAATATGCCATGCCTGGACCTGTCGGCACACAATATCTCAAATCTACGCTCTCGTGTGCCCTGCACTCGGACTCGGTGCTCTCTTGCCTTCTTGCATTTCTCCTCAAGGTACTCTGTCATTTTGGTGCCGAACCAAAGGTTTCCATCGGCCATAGATGGGCCATTTTGTCTGCACCTGTCGTGGAAGTACGTCTGTGTTTTATGTAGGATGAACTCCACGATGGCAACAAGGGGGAGTTGCCTCACACCACGCATGACCCAGTTGTAGACCTCTGCAAGGTTCGTGGTCATTATGCCATACCTTGTTCCACCTTCATCGTACAGCAATGCCCATTTCTCCTTCGGCTCGTGCTCGATCCACTGCGAAAATCTGCTAACCGAGGAACCGGGCCTCCTTCTGAATGTACCGTCATCGGTGGGAAGTGCACCTAGAGCTTCAGGGCTGTCAACACCTCTAGCTGGGGGTCTTGCAGAACTCTCGCGTCTATGTTTGGCTGTCAGCTCATCAAGTCTCCTCCACAGCTCATTGAACTTCTTCTGTTGATTCTGGGCGCACAAACGTTTGAACATGGCCATCAGCTCCTTGTTTCTGAACTGCTTATAAAAGTTTGCGCCCATGTGACGCATGCACCATCTGCTCTTTACATCTTCCCACACCGGAGGGTATCCCTTGTCTGCGCAGCCGTTTCGCAGCTCCTCAATTGCACGCAGCATCCCTGGATGACGGTCATGTATGAGACATACATCTGGCCTCATCCCCACCACCTTTTCCTTAACCAGCTTCAGAAACCAGTACCAACTCTCTGTGTTCTCGCCCTCGACGAAGGCAAAGGCCACGGGCAACACTTGGTTGTTCCCATCTACTCCGATTGCCGTCAACATTTGCCCTCTGTATTTTCCAGTTAGGAACGTGCCGTCGATGCAGAGAATGGGCCTGCAATGAAGAAATACAAACATGCACGCCTGCAGAGAGAGGAAGGCCCGCTGAAGGACGCTCTGCCCAGGATTTGCTAACGATAGGAAACTTTTGATTTCGGAGTAGCTGCCAGGATTCCTCGCACAGATGGTTTGCAATAGACGAGGCAAATTATTGTACGAAGCTTCAAAACTGCTGAATCTCATTTCAATTATCTTCTGTTTGGCCCTCCATGCCTTGGCATATGTAATGGTGTACTTGTACTTCTCCTCGATGCGCCTGATAATTGACTTGGGCTCGAACCAGAGGTTCTCCACAACATCATAATACAGCTCTGAAGCGATGAATGTAGATGATATGTTCCTGTGGTACTTCTGAACACCCGGAAGATGGCAGTTGTGCTCCGTCACGATTGACACAGACCAACAGTCGTCATATTTCTTCCTGGATGCGTACATCCTCCATGGACATCCATCGCTTGAACTTGCACATTTCACTTCGTACACTGATCTGGTGGACTTTGATACCCAGAACTCCCTCCCAAGTGACACGGCCCACATCTTCACAGCCTCTGTCAACTGTGCTTTTTCGGCGTATCTAGCGCCTTGCACCACTTCATTCTGCCGATACTCCCATGCGACGGTGTGCCCTTCTGAGACAACGAGTCCGGAGAAGTCCTCGTTGTCCCATTCTACTGGGTATACATCGTCCTCCGAAGAATCATCATCCTCCATATGCTCAGATTCTGAGTCTTCAATTTCCATCTCCTGTACTAGACCTAGGTGTCTCTCCCCTTCATCTGCAAATCCCCCCGGTCCCATGTCTTCTTGGCCTCCTTCCTCTCCGGCACCCTCGTCTTCTGCCTCATTTTGGTCCCCTGTTTCATCGGGCCCTTCTGCTGTACTCGGACCAGCCTGATCAATGCTGACCACATCATGCACTACCACTAGGATGCTCGGTGCCCATCCTCGCTGCAGTGCACTCTCCACAAAAAATACCCAGCTGGCCGTCGAATCTACTAGCATCAATTCCCACTAAAAACCTTCCACAGCCCAGCTAACCAGTGCGTACACCGTAAATTGCATTTACTTGAGGATCTACTCCGAATCCCCTCATTAACCAATTGTAAACTCTAGGAAAACTTCTCTCAGCTGGAGCTATAATTCCCTTTTGTGTGCTATGTTGAACTCCGATAAATCTACCCCATATTGTCTTTCTCTGACATTTCCTTCACCATGGTATATCGCGAATACAACTCTATTTGCCATTTCTGTTCACAAAAAAGATTTTATTAATCTGTACTAATCAATATTCGTTCCATAAAAAGGCTATACGTATGAGTCAAACCATTACCGTTTCTATATTTTACAAACTAACCCAGTGGCGCTAATAAAGTTATACGCTAGGTTTATCTAACGTGTCAAAATAACGTATACCAACGATGGCCATGGCGGAGCATATTTATTTCTAAAATATCTACAATTTACTACCTGTCCGTTATGTTCTTCTAGTACGGTCAAATAAATTTAACACTAACGATGGTTATGCCAAACCGCTAATATTTTCATACTATATCAGGTATTACACTACGCGTCTAGTATTAATTAACACTTATCTAAAAAATTGACTACATAACAGAGGAAGAGCAAAAAAAATACCTGGATTCGGCTGAAAAATCTGCGAGGGCTTCGCCGCTGTACTGCTCCTCCTTTCCCTCAGTTCTATTGGACAACGCTGGAGGCGGAAGAAAGAAATGACGCGCCGGCGAGTGCGTGAATGGATTTTATACGGGAGGGCTAAAAACCGCCGTCCCCCAGAGCGGCGATTGGCCTATAAACTGCCCTAGGGAACGGCGGCGAATGCAATTTTGCATTCGGCCCCCTGGGGGCATTCGCCGCCGTCCCCTAGGACGGCAAGGCCACGTGGACCCCCAGGGCTAACGGCGGCCGGCGCCGTTAGCCGCGCCTGACGGGGATGCCATTCGCCGCCCTGGGCCACGGTGGTTTTTAAATACCGCCGTAGCCCACGGCGGCAAAAGACTATTTCTGCAATTGACCTAAATCAAAAATTAGTTTTGTAAATTAAAAAAATAAATAAATTAGTAACAGTAAAAATTCTAAATTTGTTGAGTTCAATAGGCCTGGAGCCCACACAGCTGGTGGCCGTGCATCTCCACTCGGTCCTCGCCGAGGAGCACCGTCAACGCCTCGAAAGACTTCAGCGCCAAGGCGGCCACGTCACCGGCGACCACCCCTTCCTCCTCCGTCGCCGGCACGACGTCGAGATCCGCGGCGAGTTCCCTGAGCGATCTCTCGTACGCCGGGTTAACCTCCGCCACCAGCCGCTTCACGGCATAGACGCCATGCCCGAGGTTGGCGCAAACCAGCTCCGTGAAGGCGTTGAGGCCGGCCGGTAGCTTTGTGCCCGTGAGGATCTTCATCAGATAAGCGACGTGGTATGCGCCGGTGAACGTCGCCCACGATGGCCGTGCCTCGAACAGGCCGGAGTCGAGGAGTAGAGACCGGAGCCTGTGCGCCTCGACGCCGCCGTGCGGGAGGCCTTGCAAAATCGACGCCGCGGCCCTAGAGGTATGTTGGAATTACTAAGTGTCGAAGATCTATATGGAGAATAATTTCTAAAAAAATCTCAAAGTCTCGTCTCATGAGGAGTGGCATGAGAGTTTAGTACCATCTTCCTAGTTCTAGGAGAGGGAGACCTCCTTAGGCTGAGTTCTCTTCTAACTACTTGAGACATGCATAGTGAAGAGAACTAGAGGAACGCACGTGCTCGCTCGTCTCGCTAGACTAGGTGGCGCGACATGCGTAGATGTAATATTTTTTTACAGTTCTGTTTTGCTGCAAATCTTAACTTATCTAGAGTTTGTTTTGAACTCACGAGATAATTTGATAAGCGGACTCCGGATAAGATACGCGTGGTTTATCCGGTTCGGTTACAAGATAGAGATCGTGTGGGTGTCCTGATCACGCATCCTAATATCTCTATAAATACTGAGCTGCTGTCTCCATGCAAAATAAGCGAAAACAAACTAGGGCTTGCCATCTCTTCTGTTCTGAGCCGCCATCGTTCGTCGTTTACTCCATCCCGTTCTGGCGTGCACTAGCGGATTGGAAGAGTAGGTCTCTGGAACCCTCGTCTTCGACGTCCTGTACTGGCAGAGTGCGCTACGCGCGACTGCTCGTTGTGTGCCCATCACGGCTCATCTTCCTTTACGTTCGGACCCTGCGCGTCGTCGTCACCACCCGGTGCCGCGCATTATTCGTGCAGTACGTATTGCATCCGTGTCTACTCTGGAAGAAGGCCGTAGGTACGCGTACATTATGTCTCCTGTGTTTGATCTATTTATATTAATTGCTTTTATATATATGTTTATGTCAGATTATATGGTTTTGTTTACTCGTGCTATTAATATCATGATTTATTTATGAAATAAATTAAATCTATATGTGCTTATATTCTCAACAAGCGATAGAGTTAGGGTTCCTCAGGTTGGCCGGGTTGTCGACGTTGAAAGCCTTGCAGGTTAAAATCGAAGACGACGAGCTCGCCGTCGCCGGTGCGGATGGCGAGGCCGACCTGGATCGGCTCGAGGGCGTGCACGTTTTCCTTGACCATCTCGTAGCGCTCCTCGGCGGTGAGCTGCCCGTACTTCTTCCGGCCACCAATGCCCGCCTGGGCGACGGCGCAGCCTGGGTACTGAACACTCAGCGCGACGTGGCTGGCGCGCGGCGCGACGGCACAGAGGACAGCGGACTCGGCATCGAAGTTCTTGTGCCATACCGAGCGGATGACGGCGTCGTTTATGGCTGGCTGGGCTGCGCACACAAACCGAAGCGGTGGCGGCGACGGCGACTCGTCGGATTGGAGCTTGCAAGAATTGGGGTACGGGCAGGCTACTCAACGTACCGTACGTACTCCAGGCAAGAGGTCGGCTCGGCAGCAGGCTTGCCATATATAGAGTCGGTTTCTGCAATTCCGCTTGGATTCGGAAACACTGTTGATTTCGGCAACGGACACCAGGAACATATATATCGGAGAGTACCACATATATATTTCAGAAGGGAAATGCTAGTTTTCTGGTTTCAATCAAATTTTGTGGCCGTTGGATTCTGTTATGAGATTCTTGTGTGGTTTTGGGCTTTATTGTCTGTTGGACATGGATCCGGATCCGCACCTACTCAGTGGGCTTTTTTACCGGTCAATCCCTATTTAAAACGCAACAGCTTTTGCATCGATCTGCAAGCATGGCAGAAGGAGAGAGTTCGAAAAGGAGAGCCAGAGTTGTTGGCAAACCGACTCGATTTGGAGAAGGAGAGAGAAGCGGAGAGGGAGAGGGAGAGAGAGAGTCGATGGCAGTCATGAGCTCGTTCTCTGCGATGGGCTCCGAGCTCGATCTCTGCAAGGGACGGCCCCTACTGATGCGTCCATCTGCTTCTCCCTATTAAGCGGCATTGGTGGTGGTGGTCTCTGTTTCTCCAAGCACCGCCCGTCGATCTCTCCATGGTACGAACGCAATGTGCTTGTGTATTTTTAGATCTGCTAGGTGAGGATTGTGCTTGCTTGATCTGCTAGTTGTTGACCTAGATGTTGTTGTTTGTTGTGTTTGGGTACTCGATTTGTGCTGAAATCAAGTAGCCGTTTGTGTTGCACTGCTAGGATTTTTTCAGGTCTCTATCAAGTAGGTGATTCAAGGATTTTTTAGGTGCATGCATGCACACACTTGTTTAGGTGCTTATTGAGTGTTGCATGGTCATGTGCTTATCTGTTGATTCCATATACCTAATAGTCACTCTAAAGATGTTGCATGCTTTGGTCATGTGCTTATCTGCTGATTCTGAACAATGCTCAGTTCGGATCTCTGTGTGCAGACTGAGATGGAATTGAGACGCATGGGCTCAATTAGTAAGCATGAAATTAGGATTTTGAGGCCCAAACTTCTGACAGATACATGTTGAATAATTCCAAAATGCCTTAAGAGTTTGTATTGCAATGCTAGTGCACAATACATCTTTAATTCATTTTAACCAATTCAAAAATTTCATACAAGTTAGATATATTCTGCAGTGCAAATCATAGCACAATTTTTATTTCAAGGTAGTGCAAGTTCTTATATTTGTTAGTTGTATTTTGTGTTTGCAGCAGTCGGGTTCTCACTCTCCCTCTGTATATGGATTCAGTTCACAAGCAAACACATCTGCAAACAACAAGAAGTTATGTCTTTAATTATGTATTTTAGCATAAAATGGAATCATGAACTTGTATTTTACTATTTTTGGAATTACAACTTTGTTGTATTACTATTCAGGTTAGGTTGTGGGATACGGAAAGAGAGGAGCTGCATGGGTACAGAGGTATATGATGGTGGTGACTGTTTATGAGGATACCCAACCTATTGATATATGCATTCAAAGTTCATAACCTAACCATACTATGCTTTAAAGGAATTTTTTATATATTTCTTTTTTCCAGTCACCTTGAAGTCTGCAAAAGTGTGATTTTTTATTTTTGTAGTTTCTGAATTAGTTAATATGTTCAAAGTAGATTAGTACAGACTTTAAAACTAGCTTTACAACAGACGGTTGTTGCTAACTTCTGAAGCAATTTGCCAACTGAAGCAATTTACCAATCTTTTTCATAAAATTATGTATGCCTATATTTTTTAGTTTTGCATATCCTTAATGTTTGATAAACTGATAGTTTTCAGCATGCTTACAAGATGTTACTTTTTCTGATATCAGAAACGAAATACGAATGCTTGGGTTGAGTTAGTAAAGATGTCTCCGGTTCGGATATATATCCCCTATGTGTTTTCATGCAGTACATCAAACTAAAATGCTCTGCTGATTTTTGAAGTGTCAATTTTTGCCTACATTTTCTGTCTTTTTAGTAATAGGTGCAACACCAAAGGAATTTGTATTGTTGTTTTAGTTTTCATAATTTTCTGATATTCATTAGCGCAAATAAAAATTTTTATTTTACATTTGCTCATAGCTAGCTTGCTTCTGTCTACACTTTGACCCCCTTTTTTAATCAATTTCCAAATTGCATATCAAGATCGATATTCTTTCAGCATAAATGATAGTGCAATTTTAGATATTCATTAGTGCAAATTTTTTAGATTTTTTACAACCCCTTCGTATGTAACATATGATGTACGTTGTATGGTGTTATATTTAGTATATCACTCAGAATCCATCAAGGGAGAGCTTGCAGTTATATTTATGGTGTAGGGTGTGAATCGATCCTACTTCCTTTTTTTTCTTTTGCAAGATGTACTTCTATGTTTTGATTTTGAAGCCCAAATCCATGAAAGCCCACTACATGTACTTACACAATGAAAAGACCATAAGCCTTAACTAGCAGATCCAAGAGTAGCAGATCCAAGAGAATAAAGCCCATAAAATCCACAAAGTTCACAAAAGCCGAGGTCCAAAAAGGCCCACAAGCAAAAGTATAGGAGCCCACCCGCATAGACGACAACCTACAAACACCCTTTGTCATAGGCTTGATGGGCCTACAAATAGATCCATTTACATTTTGCATAATTGATTCTGTGTTTTCAGCATCCACCCTTGATTTGACATCCAGTGGCAAGAAAAAAGTGACTAAGATTTGTGAAGTTTTCAATCCCCTGAACACTAGACGGCCCCTACTACCTCCGTTCTAAAGTATAGTCATCTTAGCTATGCACGTGGATATGTGTTTGTCTAGGTTTGTAACTAAAAATAGTTATATTTTAAAACACAGAGAATACTTAAAAATAGACACCTGACATGGATAATAATATGCAATCGGCCACTGCCTCTACTCAATGTTTCATGTTACGTATAAAAATGTTTTAATTAGGAATATAATCATATGTTTCATTAAAAATATAATCATATGAGACTTTATTTTAAAGATTTAATTATAACAAAACAATATAATCGGATAATTGATCAATAGTCAAGAATAAAAATCATTTAAAACTTTTTGGGAGTCTATCCTCCTCATTACATGCTTGTAGCATGCAGCAAAAAGAGAGCGATCATTGCTGAGAAAGAGGAAGATGTATGCGCACAGTGCATGCAACGCGAAAAAATAGAGGGACATATAGGCAGGAAGAGGCGTACGTGCATAGTACATGCAGCATCGGGGGATGCGGGAGGGCGCCCGATGCCAGTCTTGTCCAGATGAATTATGTTGAATTTCATACAAATATCTTCACATAGCCCGAATAGGACAGCATGTACTCTCAGCTACATATATTCCCATCAGATATCTAGAACATCCTAGCCTGCAAGTTCCAGGATATTACGATAGGATCGCTCCAGTGTTCAGATGAGCAAAGTACAGAATTCACTGAGTCCATTCTGCAATTCAGACGAACATACCAAGCAAGCAGCACGTGGATCATGAACGTTGGTTTAACTTGTTTTATCACGGATATCTACAGGCAGTTTCAGTAGCAGAAACGTAGCATTAAGTAACATTTAGATTTTAGATACAGGCTTACACGATAGAATTAAAATGAACTGGCATCACACAAGCAAACAGCAGCAAGCCAGCAACCTGCCGCAAGCAAAACGAACATCAGCTGCTATCAGTAGGACGCAGCGCAGTTGGGTACATGGAGAACCCGCAAACCCAACAAAGACATCGCCCTTCTGAATCGACCCTCCTTCCGCAGCTTATTCTAGTTCTGCTTCTTAGGCTTCGCCGGGCCCCTGGGTATCTTGCTCAAAACCTTGGCATTGAGCACCTCATAGTGCTTGCACGCCTCAGAGTGAGCCCTTCCAGTGAAATGGTCAACCTTATCCTGGTACTCATCATACAAGATCGGCACCGTGTGGAGCATCAGGACAGCTGTTCACAGTATCAAATTGATCGGTTTGTTAGCATAGGAGACCACAGGTTCAAGATAGTATTCAACAAGTTAAAAGTACATTACCAACATATATCAAGGTGAGGAAGTCACAGCAACTCCCTACTTCTGAGAGAACCCACAGAGCAACAATCACCTAGAAAGCACAAGAGAAAGTATTAAACAATCTGCAAGCAACAAGAGCAACATCAATAGATTAGGTTACAGAATCATACACCCAGAAACTTCTTTAGATCATGCCCCAACGAAATCTCCCGAAATAGGTGAAGCGCTCTGTTTATGTCATTGCGTAATGCTCGTGACACATTCACAGCAACATCTTCAGGTATCTGAACTACAGGAATATCTGGTGGACTCCTGGAACAGGAACCCTAAATGTAAACATGGAAGCAGTAGTAACCAGAACGTATGGAAATCATGCGTGGAACTCACTTCTTGATAAATGTGGTAGCTTTTGACCACAGGAACAAGATGGCCAGGGCACCAATCATCACATGAGATAGCAGAGTCAAGAGATGGTAATCAAGCACTTCAAACAGGATCCATATGACGGTTGCACCACCAATCACTACAGCAGATGTCTTCTTGTCTTTCCATAATAGTACATCAGCAGCTGCACAGAAGTGCACCAAAGCACATAAGAAAAATATAGATTAGAAATGATGTTATTGCAGGTACAGAAGAAAATATTTTCAACACTACACACATCAACTCTCCTTTGCACAATGAGCTAACTAAACATTTTCAATAAAGGAGAATAACCAACCCTCTGCAAAACTGGCAAGAAATGATGTTCATAAAGAGATATATAGAATCAGCTTTGAGTTAGCAGCTGTGACTGAACCTTAGACACACACTACATAGAATTGACCACCAACAGCAATAATTTAAGGTTTTTATAAAAGGAAGTCCCTGCTTCTGGGTCACAGAAGAATTTAGGTGCATTATGAATTAGCCATAGGAGAGAAGAAACAAATCACAAACAGGACATTTTTTTAATGAACAAATAGGCCTCCTCCATACACAATAACTGGATTCCTTGTTAATTTGAAGCATGAATATATCATTCCCTCATTTTCTACCTTTAGTTCCCTTTATCCCTTGTGCACTAGTGAACACAATCCGGTGGCAAAAGTAACGACTAACGAGTACAGGATTCACACACTGACACTTTGTAAGGTGAGGCAGAATTCTTCTAACATGCTTACATTTTTATGAACTTTTGTACAAATGTTACGTTTACTCTCTCCATTCCATATTGTAAGGTATGTTAGTTTTGTCCTATGTCAAAACATCTTGACCAAGTTTATACAAAAATTTATTAACATCTATAGTACCAAATAAATACACTATCAAGACATATTTTATGGTGAATTTAATGAAACTAATTTGATGTTGTAGATGTTGGTGCATTTTTCTATAAACTTGGTCAAAATTAGAGAAGTTTAACTTAGGACAAAACTAAAACACCTTACAATATGGAACGGAGGGAGTTTTAAGGTTTTCCTACTAAAACCTATGTGGCCAATCCACCCCGTTCACACACCCAAACATAAAAGCAGCCAACTTTAAAAATTTTAAACTTGTAGTGGGCTTGCATATAAAACATTATGGATTATATTTTAACCCTCACGTGCATTCTAAAAACTCATGTCTGTATTTTGCTGAGATGACAACTTATCATTGTCCTCTTACTCTATTCCAGATGTTCTAAACATTCAGAAGTATTCTTTTTCTAATTGCAACAACAACAAACATAATATGTCAAAACATAAGCGGGTAACAGATCCCTGAAGATCCAAGTTTAAGAGTCAATGATCTTTTTCCCTTTGTAACAACAAAGAAACATACCATGCAAATTCAAGACATGTGCCACACTGCTGATTTTAAAGGTATACATTTGAAGTACTATCGTACATCACTTTCAATGAAGGCACAGCCTACCCTCATACCTAACCATGAAATACCACACTTTTGCATTTCAGAATCAAAGGAACGCAGACAAGTGGGGCAACTCTCCACTAAATTACAAAGCATTGCTTCATATAGCAAACAGATCACACAAATTTCTTAGATCAAAGGGAAAGAGGAACCAAATCAGAACTTCAGCGTGGTGGAGTAAAGTAATGTGATGATACTCTATGAATCTATGTGAGGTGTAGGAAAAAGGAACAAAATAATTGATGTGTGGACTCACAGTTATATAAAGGTGGTGCTGCCTCTTGCCAGAATCACCTAAAAGATTCATTACAACCTTTCCTGTGGTAGTATAGCATCCATAGAGACACTGGATAAAAAGATGTCGATTCCAACAGAGATGGTTGTCTTTCTTTTTCATACTTACCATCATCATTACATCTAATTGATCAACAGTGAAACCATCTGTTTAAAGCTCAAGTTGAACATTTCTTCATTATCTGGGTACCAGGTAGCTAGCTACTTTATTTTTTATGAGAAATTATTACCATAATAGTTAAGCATAAATTCCTTTCTCCTTAATAATTAGGAGGTTTCACAAAAGATTCCTGCCAAATAAAAAAATGGCAGGATTGCCGCGCTCGCAGTATAGGAACCTGTTACTTTATTCATCACGGAAGGTAACGAGCAAATAACCTCTGGTGGTCAATTAATTTAGTAGATGTCAGATACAGGTTGCCAATACCCCAGATAATCCGTGTAAAGAACTCAGAAGCCACTACGAGTTTAACAAACTACAGGTAGGCGCTGTCTTGGGGTAAAAGACGTCTATCAAATTTGCTATTCAGCATACCTATCTAGTACATGTAAACAAGGTCGGAGTAAACGTTTTTATCGTTCACGCAATCTGCTATCAGTAATATAAATATGCATGGAACCAGAAGGACGGAATAGCCAAGAATAACCAAGAAGCCAAAGTTACTGCATATACTGGAAGGTCTATGTAAGCACTACCAGTTTTGTTAGCAATCATGTCCTGCACAAAAGTAAGTAAAAGAAACAAACCAAGAAATCCCTCTAGGTGATAACCAGCTAAAAATCACTCTACTATACAAAGCTAATTTTTTTTACCAATCAATCAAGCAAACAATAAACAGTACCAGGAATACTAATCAGCTAAGAAATATCAGGGGAAAGAAAGGACACTGTTTCAAAAGGATGGCAAAAAACGACACTGGTGAAGAAAAGAAAAAAAAAGGTGAGGAGAAATTTCCTTACTTTTACCGCCCCCAAGAGCCTTATGCACGGAGGTGTCCTCCCCGAGCAGCCTGAACCTCCGGCTCCTCACCGTCGGCGCCGGCTCCGGTGGCGTCATGCTCTCCGCCGGCGAGGCGGCCGCGTCGGCGGGCGGCTCAACCGGCTGCGGCGCGTCCGAGCTCCCCACGGCGGGGACCGCCGGGGTGGGCGGAGGCGCAGGGACGGTCTCCTCCGCCGGATCGGCCATGGGCGGCAGCTGGAGGCTGGAGCAAGTGAAGCTAGGAGAAAGGCGAGAGATTTTTGTGTATATCTGTTTGTGTGTGAGCGTGTGTGTGCTCTCTCTCGTAAGGCGCGCACTATGGACGATTTGTGGGGATTGCTATTTTGACGCCTCGGTTTGGGGGGGTTAGAGAAGAGGTGGATGGAGATCTCTAGAATACGGCGCGAAAGCGACAGCCGTGAACGGCGGCACGGCGCGCTGGTGACCTTTTGGTGGAGTAGCTGCTACGTGCACCCCGGAGGAGTGGGGAAAAAAAAAAAAGCTTGATCAGGTTTTTATCCAGTTTTCTTCGTAATTAATTTTTTCGATTTATTATTTTTTCTGTATCATTTCAGACTATTTTTATTAACGAGTTATTGAGCCACGCTAAGATAAAAACAACTTTCGTTTAAAATTAAATAATTTTAATTTAAAAATTAGATCAATCAAAATAATTTTAAATCGAATCACCGAGCCAAGCTTTTCTTTTTACACCACGGTGCTCACATCCCCACACCACCACAGCCATATGGATGTAATATAGCACAAACGGTTAGAGCTAACGTCAAGTAAAGTTGGCACACACTTTGATCAAGAACGTACCGACGTGTGCATATACTTCTGTAGGTGATTTAACTCTGAAATAGAACATGCGACTCTAGAACATTGAACCAGTTACTTGCTCAATTTGCTACAACATCACATAATTGATTTATCCTCTTTGTGAATTTTGTTATATAGGTTGGGCAGGGTGTTCTTATTCATTACTTTTTGTTAAGTTCATATTATATTTTTGCCATGGCATTAATGTATTCTTTTTTATCTGGACCTTTGATTTTAAGAAAAACAAGAGACCCATGAGTGGCGACAATATATAGCAACTAGAAAATATCCCGCGTATTACTACGAGATTTATTAGATTTATATTATTATCATAATTAAAGTTTACAATTAGCAGGTGAAAATAGACGTATAAAATTGATAATATTGCTTCACAGTTTATTTTTTTGAAAGCACCATTTTATAGAAATTTTCATAGAAATGAATATGTACTATTATGAAATCTAAACGTTACATGCTTATTTAACTTTGATGCTGCAATTAGATTGTGTGCTCATTTTCTATTTAGTTCATATTTCTCGTAAAAATATGTGTTGGACACAACTATATAGTTATCATAAATTAAAGGTGAAGGGAAGGAGAAAATGTGACTAATGAATACAGATAAGTAACTCATTGATCCAATGGTTGATAATTTTGTACTAACATAATCAAATGGTTTAGGATTACTGATGACATGTATGTGGGGACCATTCGGAGAGGGTCTAAATGTCCCACGACACACGTAACCACCCAGGACGTTTAGTTACACGTAGAATGATATAGAAACAAAACTTCGATTAATTATATAAACCGGCAAGGTTCTAATACAACCCAGACTCAACACATGCACTCAACAGGCCTATGGCCATACATATAAAACCAAAAGATGCAACTCTGCACTACAGGAATGGCCTGAGCTAGAGTCGACCTAGAACTCGAAGCCTTCGTCTTCGTCCCAGTCCTGCGGATCGATGGCTTCCTCGACTTCACCTATAACTTCTTCCTGAACAGCTGGAGCCCAAAATATGCAAGACTGAGTACACAAGTACTCCGCAAGCCATGCAGGGAAGCCTATACTAATGCAGGATACTACAAAGAAAGAAACTGATTTAACTCTAAACCTTATTAATAGTTCATAAACATCCCATTTTATAAACAAGTTTAATTTTAAAGGGTTTAACATTTCATGCCATCATCTCACAATTTAAATCATTATTTCAATTCTACTCATGCCATTACTTTGGATTCATCCATAGACATATCTCCATTTACTAGGAGCACGGCGTATTCGAATACCAAACGACTCTGCAGCATCTGTCCAGCTTTACCCGCACGAAACCCACAGCTAGCCAGGCTGAAGATAACAAAGTGTACTGCCCCAAGCTCATCTCTCTTCTACCTAGTAGGTTAAAGGACAAGGTGCCTGTTGGCCTCAACTTGGCCTTCACGAGGGTGTGCACCAACCCGACGACTCGTCCACCCACTATTGCATGACTAGGAGGAACACACAGTCCTCAAAGACCGCAAAGGGCACCGCAGTACCCACATTCACAAAAACAAATAATCTTGCATCACGCATTGGCCATTACACACATTAAAGCCTAAATTGCCAATTCGCCGAAAGGTTGCAGAAGTTCAATTCACTAGAGCAATATACACTAGGTCTGATTTTGTGTGTTTGCGCATAGTAACCGGTCATCGGAAATTCCTTTTGGAGCGAATTTCGCGGTGATTTCTCAAAGACACGCGAAGACTTAGAGCAAGACAAGTCACCTTTGATCATCTTAAGCCCATATTTGTGAAATTAAGTACTTTAATTGCCAAATTGCATATACTAGGCCACACGGAGATAGTTTCTCGGCCACGGTCGTGAGACGACCGATGGGCCGCCAACCCATTTGCTTCATGACTTCCTTGATTGATTGTGATTCCCTTACACATCCTTGTCACCGTCCTTGATAGATCCCGGTACCCGTGTCAACGGGCATGGTACCGGTGATCGCCTATCAAATTTAAAAATTGACTATGATGGGTAAAACTTGGGTTTACAAAACTTTAGAAAACCTGACACCTGGGTCGGTGGTTTACGAAAACCGCGGTGTGGGGATCGTACTAGCAGGATGAGTCTTCCGCGCTATAGCTAAGGACCGATTCCTTCGGAATTTCATCCGAACATATGATAGTACAACCACATGGGTGATATGGAATAACTCCTGGCTGAGTAACTAGCCTCCCAGGGATGCCTTGTATGCCATTGGACTGTGGATCGTGCGGGAGGGCGTCGGGGGTGCCTCCTAGGTTCCTAGCATAGCATGGTCTCGGACCTACCCTGTTGTTGGTCTCAAGAACCCCTCTAGTTGGCATGGGGTAACCTGGGAGGGTCTGGAAAATGTCTTGTTGCGAAAACCTCTACGTCACCAAATCGTACGCAATGCGTGTGAGCTGGTGACTGGAGTGAGTCGTGTCATGTGGGTAAAGTGTACCGCCTCTGCAGAGGTCTAAACTGTTTGAACAGCCGTGCCTACGGTCATGGGCGGATGTGAGGTGATTCATTAGCGTAGTTTTGTTTGACAACTGCTTGTGAAAGGATGTTTGCGGATTGGGAATCCGATTCCAGAAAATATTGTGAAGATGTTGTTAACGCCAAAATTTGGCACGGCTCATATCAGATTCGGTAAAGATAGAAGCTATATCAACCGGAGGAAATTAATCCAGAAGAAACCGGATTTGAGAAGGAATCGTGAAGACCACGTTATGGCAGTTATTTATCTTATCCATTAGATAGTTTTACCTTTTAGGAAACCTGATCTCTTGTCCGATCAGGTCTGTTAGTTTTCCTTTTCTAGTTAGGTAAGTCCTGTTCCGTGTCCTATAAGGACTGTAATAACTCGGGGTATATATACGTATGCCCGGGTAGCTTGTAAATCATCTCTCGATCAATTAAACTTTGGCGCATCGCCAACCTTTCGACGGGTTCTTGCTTCTCGAGCGGGGCTGCATCGGTTAGGTCCGAACTCCTGCGAGAGGGTAAGACTCGTCACCCCTTACCCAGGTGTATCTGCCCTGTCTACGGCTGCATCAGTTCGGTCCGACCTCTTAGGCCGATCAGGTATACCACATCACGCGTGCGTAGATCTTATCAGCTTACTGGGGACGATTTATCATCAGTTCGTGCTGCATCGGTTGGGTCCGACCTACTGAGCTGCCAGCGATAAATCGTTCCTATTAGGTTGATGGTTTTTGCGCAAGTGTCTTATCGGAATGTATAGCCGATAAGTTATCTTATTACATCACGATTGCATTTAGATCTATCGGCTTGTTGAGGTTCCTTTACTATTATTGATCTGTCTTGCATCAGTTAGGTCTGAACTACTAGATCGATAATAATAGATTTATCCTTGTCGAGTCGATCGGTGTATATGCGACGTTCTATCGGAGTGCTTAGCCGATAGGTTATCTTTTTATAAAGCCGACTGTATTATCTTTCCTATTTTGGTCATCTATATTATTATCGGTTTTCTAGCCGATGTACATGTGTTTCCTTGGCAGTCGGCTAGCTTACTATTCTGTCTATCCATTTTATCATCGGCTTCTAGCCGATGCACATGTTATACTGACAGCTTATCTATTTGCTTATAGCGTTATCGGTTTCCTAGCCGATACACAAGTGCCATCGGCCATCGGCTACAAGGAGCCTACATCAGTCCGTATCGGCCGATAGCCGATGTGCAATTGCTGCTGACCCGGGCACGAGCACAAGCGAGAACCCGAGCACGAGACCCGGGCGCGAGTACAGGCGGGGGCCTGGGCACGAGCATAGCGGCGATCGGCTGGAAGGAATCCGTATCGGCTTGCTGGCCGATTGGATCAGTAATCTAATTTCTTCATCTCCTTGTCAATTGCGGGATCAAATTGACTGGCACGCCTACGAACCTCAAGACTTTAGGACCTGCACTGGAGCTAAGCAGATCTCCCAGGCCTTCGTATGTTCAATCGCATCAAACCAGATCATCAACAAGCTTCTTGGCACACCCGGTGGTTTTTGGTGCGAACAGATGTCAAGGACAGCAGGGCTATGGGCCCGATGAGGTTGGATCAGCTGGTGGAGCAGGATCCCGGAGGCCAACACTTGAGAGTTGCGCTGATACAAAGATTGATACAACTCACTCCGATCCGGGCGAGACTCACCTCGCCCTGATTGTTAAGAAGCACCCACTAGTAGATTTTAAAAAGGATTTAAATAAAATCGATTGCAAAATAACCAGCCTCTCTTTGAAGCTTGCAACAACCACCTAAGTTCCCCTGGCTTGCTGAGTACGTAAGTACTCAGCCTTGCTATATATGTATATAGTTCTCCACTAGGAGCTGGATGCTGGAGTTGCAGTGAAGTAAAGATTAGGGTTTCGTCCTAGTTCCCAGCCGTTACCTGTGTGTTGGGACTTAGTCTGTTGTTCTGCTGCTACCATTACCTTTGTGTTGTTCGTTGCTGTCTCCGGCTTGCTCCGAAGCTACGACGTAAGTAAAGGTGTAAGTCTATTTAATTATTTATTTATCTAAGGTTTTACAATGATGCATATCTAATTTTCGTGGATACCAGCGCTGCGTCCTGGGACTAGTATCGATATCGCGGTTCCGCGAGAAGGTAGTTCGCGCTGTTTTTCTATGGCACACCCTATTTGGTACTGTTGTACGGCGGTTCCAGATCGGGTGTGATAGAGATGGTATCAGAGAATAGGTTGGCTGTAGGACCGAAACCCCCTAATAGGATGGCAATATTTGATTACAAGCTATTTGTGAAAAGCTAAGGAATTGTTTTCCTTTTAGTCTAGATTTGCGAAAAATCTTGGTCTGATTCCCCTGTCTACAACAAAGTCTAGAAGCTAGTCTCGTGTTATGCCTTTCGCCCTAGAACCCGCCTGTCATCATGCTCAGTTGATGAAAGGTGTGCTTCTGCCTGGCGAGTTAATAGATAGCTTTCGGTAATAGTTGACCTTAGTATTGTCGCCCGCTCATTAGGAGTTGTGGCGAAGCAGTGCTTGTGTGATGTTATGTTTGGTAGTCCGTGTTCAGGTATGGGACCAGTTGGGCTACTAACTGGGACATGCCACTATTCCTTCCTCGGATTGCGAAAACCGTTTTTATCTAGTGTTTTCGGTTATGTCTTTACTCCTGTCCCCAATCGTTCTGATCTCGGTCAACCTGGAACAGATGGCATGTCGCACCAACCATCAGACCTGTGCCCTCAACCACAACGGAACCAAGAGCAACTCAATCCAATCCGAGCACCTGGTTCACCAAACCAGCCAACAAAGGACAGAAAGCACCCAAGCAACTGCATTTGAATCAGTCAACCACGATGCAACCGGAACTCAGAAAACATTAATGGATCTTCAACAAATGATGGCCTTGCAAGCTCAAATAATGCAAGGAGTAACACAGATCGTCACCGCCATGCAACAACAACAACGGTTACTACTACAATCACTACAAGCTCATCTGGATCAAAGCAATAGTAAAGATAAAGCAAAGGGATTCCAAAGTGCAAGATCATCAGAAAGTCCAAATACCGACCAAGACACAACTGGAGATTATATAAGAGGAATGATTGCAAGAATGAGGATTACACATCAGAATCGCCAGTACCCTAACCTTCAGAGTATGATCCACGAGTTTCCCCTACAAGAGGATACAAAGAAAGAAGAAGCCCGTCCTAAACGTAAGGCCCCACCATCAGGATTCAACTTGCAAGAAGAGCCATGCTCAAGCAAACGTCCGATGATGCAAACATGCCATGGAATGTCAACCGCAATAGTTAATCATCAACTGACTAGAACCAACCCCAGAAATTTGGAAGGAAATAACCCCAACACGTGCGTTCTCCAATCAAAGACAGCAGACCATACAACCAACCAAATTTGCTTCAGTTGCCACGAAGAAGGGCATTACGCAAGGAACTGCCCCCAAGGAAAGGAAAACAATACACAACAACAACCCAATGAGAGTTCGCCAAGAATCCCGCCTCTATCCAAAGAAGCTTGAACCTACACAATGGTGCCTCGACACAAGGTACCACACTAGTCTGCGAACCAGCCAACGAGAACCAGACACCAACCCCAGAAGCTGAAGAACCAACATCTGTTGAGACAAGCAAAGGAGAGAAGCATGCGCCCTCCCCTCCCAAGTCAAGAAAACCCGCAAAGCTGGCCAACGTCGAATGTTTCAACTGCCATGAGATGGGACACTACGCACGTGACTGTCCTAAGAATCGTTCCACGACACCTCTGTCCTACGCTTCCACCAAAGCCTCTGCACAGGGAAATGCAAGACTGCAGAGCAGCGGATCAGTCTCTCAAGCTTCGCCAGTCGCCAAAAATGGACGTCTGAACCACGTATATGCAGAATCAGTTGAAGAAGTTGAGTATCTCGAGACCATGGAAGAAGAAGGTGAAGAACAAGTCCTCCCCGAAGAAGAAGAGCCCCAATAGAATTGACCACCCCAGCTAAGAAGAGCAGCTGATAGTTTGATGCAAGGTTTACAAGTCAACCTAAAGAAATACCCAAAGTGACAGAAGCATCGAAGAAGTCTGAAGTTTACCTTTTATTCTCTTTTTTCTATCTGCCTTCAAATCTCGAGGATGAGATTTTTGTAAGGGGGGTAGGTTTGTAACGCCCCGCTTTCAGCGAGACGTTAAACGATATTTTGCTAAAATCTACCTGTGAAAATTTTGAATTCTTGTGTGCTGTGTTGTATGTCATGCCTGGATTTCAGTTTGTTTTCCTGTCCTTGATCTCGAAACCTGAGCTCTCAAAAACTTTAGTTCTAAAATAATCTCCTTGAGTTTGAACCGCCACATTCAAGTTCACCCCAAAACCCTAACGACAAAATTCCCTCGGTTTCTCCCTTGAGCAATCTCCGCTTCGATATCCAAACCGATGTTCCAAAAGATCTTGCTTCGATATCTGTTCCAAAGATCTAAGTCGAAACCCTAAGATATCCCCTTTGGAATCCTTCCTGTAACTCCCTCGCTTCTCTCTCCCTTGAGTCTCTGAGAAAATCCCAGGTTTAATTAATATAACTCTGTCGATGCTCTGCACCGGCAATAAAACTATAGGGCTACTCGGTGAAGGTGAATTCGGTGGATTGCAGAGGAACACAGAAGATTTATACTGGTTCAGGCCCTCGATGTGAGGTAATACCCTACGTCCAGTTGAGGTGTTATTCCTCTGAGGTGTTTGATGATCGATGATCTTTTCTCCTGCCCTGAGGGGCACCCTGCCTACCTTTATATACTAGGGGACAGGGGTACATGATAAGGATCTTAGCCGGATACGGCCAAGGGATTTCCTTCTTAGAGATAGAGACCTATCTGACTAAGACTATGTTTCCTCGTTATACAAGGCAAAGCCTGCCAAGTGCTATCTTATCTCTAATTACATGATCTGGCTCATACTCTATCCGAGTGGCCCATATACTGGTAATGAGGTACCCGGGGCCCATGGCCTCCACAGTAGCCCCTGAGACCTTCATAGTTGAGTCATAGCTGATGCCGAGTGCTCGTCCTCCACGGTGAAGATAGCCCGAGTGCAATGCTCCCGAGTACTCTTTGTCCGAGTTAGTCTTCTTTCCGAGTCCTGCTTTATATCAGCTGGCAGCGAGGCTACGAAGGGCTTCATGGAGATATATGAATAGTGTGCGCCGAATAGGCACACCTATTAGGTGTAGCCCCCGATTTTGTGCTTAATTGTGAAGACAATTAAATATAAAGTCAAAAGATCTTTAACCTGAAAGTCTTTCCCGAGTAGGTTACTACGGGTATATGAGACTCTTCGGTATCATGTCAACCGGAATAAACTTTATAGTCTTGCTGAGTAGGGAACTACTCGTATGTAGGACTCTTCAACTTCATGTCAGTCGGAATATGTGTTTATAGTCTTGCCGAGTAGGATGCTACTCGTATATGGGACTCTTCAGTGTCATGTCAGCTGGAAAAAGGGGGTTTATAGTCTTTTCCGAGTGGCGTCCCACTCAAAAGTTAGACTCCTCCACATCATGTCAGCGGGAAAATATATCTATAGTCTCTCCCGAGTAGTGCACTACTCAAAAGTTAGACTCTTCCGCATCATGTCAGCGGGAATAACGTTGCTCATGGCAACTGGTGGCCACGGATGTAGGCCGAGTGCCACTTTATGAAAATAAATCCATAACGTGGTTAGGTGTACCCGAGAAAGATACCTGCATCTCCAATTTTAATGAAGACCAGCTTGTGATCCTTATAAGGATATATCCTTGAGACCTGGTGGATAAAACAGATACCCAAACATATATGTTTAGCAATAAGGCTCTCATGAAGCATATATGTTTACCTCATCGGTTCCTGTTAGTAGCACCAACGCTATAATTTCAACTCAGCCTGCGGGCGGCCCACATGGAGCATGCTACTGTAGGAACTCATGTCTTGATGGCCCAGTGCTGACTGTGTAGGCCCAAGCCCATCTAGTCGGCATCGGCTCTATAAAAGCAGGGAGAGAGGAAAAGATTCCTTCATCTTCCCCAAATCAGCCAATCGCTTCGTCTTCCACCTTCGCGCCCAACATTTCGCTTCCCACCCGGCTAGGGTTAGCTGCTGCTATTCCCCACCCGAACTCGGGCGATTCCAATCCTCTTCGTTTGTTCCAAGCCCCCGATTCGTTTTTTCCCAAATCTCGCCGCCTCCAGTCATGCCGAAAGCTTCGGATCTTGGGGGTGCGCCGGGAAGTGCTTGGCCGATTTCAGATTGTGGCTTGGTGAAGCTGAAGCGGCTGGAGACTGAACTGAAGTTGCCCAGCCAAGAGGTGATTCGCTGGCGGTCAGCTAAGGGTGAGTCGGTCCCAAATCCCCAACCTGGTGAGACGGTAGTTTTCGCCTCTTTTTTCGATCGAGGCTTGTGCCTTCCGTCTTCTGATTTCTTCTGCCGCATCCTTGATTTCTATGAGCTGGAGTTGGTGCATTTGAACCCCAACTCGATTCTTCAGATCTCCATCTTTGTTACTCTTTGTGAGTGCTTCTTGGGTGTTGAACCCCATTTTATCCTCTTCCGACATCTGTTTCACATCAAACCCCAACCCTCCAAGAGTAATATTAATGTGATTGGGGGGCTGGTCTCCAGCTAAGGAGCGATGGGAAGAAGACATATCTTGATCTCCCCCTGAAATCTTCTCTGAAAGGCTGGCACAAGGGATGGTTCTATTGCGCAGATCTGGCTCCCTCCTTGCGCCCATTTACTGGCTTGCCGCTCGTGGTTTCACCAAACTGGTCAGCAGAGCCATCCTTTGAAGAGATGGGCCAGGCACATCAACTATTGGTGAAGATAGATGACCTCAAGAGGGTCGGCCTGACAGGACCTTGGGTGGCTCGTCGCTTCCTGACCCAGCGCATCCAACCGCTGAAGCTGAGGAGTGCATTTGGCTGGGCCTTCAAAGGCAAAAACGATCTTGACCGAGTAAGCAACGAGTCGGCGAACAAGGGGGCAGTGATCGAGACCCTGTTCGGCTACTTCTTCGAAGGGGTGGTTGTGACCGAAGACGATAACCGCCGGGTCGCGGCCTATAGCTTCATTCGGCCCCGGACCAAGGTAACCTTTAATCTTCTTCTGTGATGAATGCCCGTGGAACTGTGATTGTTCAGCATTGCGTGATGTATTTTGTTGATTCACTAATAGTGGCATGAAGAGTTTGATGAAGATTCCCGCCCGTTGTCGGCCGTCGCGTCGAAGAAGAGGCCGAGGAGCCCCTCTGTTACCCAACCCGACTCCAAGAGAGCGGGGAAGAAGCCCATTTTATATCGGGGCGAGGGGGCCATGACGCCGCGCGCCATGGCAGGAAGCCTGAAGATAAAAGACACCATCACCGCGGTGCCCAGGCGATCAAGTCCCAGGTTGAGACTTGCGGGTTTGAGCCCGACATTGTCGAGCCCGGCAACAGCGCCGTCGAGGGGCCGGCCGGAGCAAACGCTGCCGAGGACGGAGGCGCCCAAGCCAACCACACCGAAATCGGGGCCGACTCGGGCTGATGCGCCGCCGCCGACTGTAGCGTTGACCGGGCCGACCACCGGAGCTAGCGCTCCGCCAGGACCTGGGTCGCCCGGCAGGAAACTGAAGTTCTCCAAGAGGTGTGCTGCTCTGGACCTTCTGAAATTCTTGCATGTTGCTGCAGTGTTTTGATGTCTTGTTTCGTCGTGCAGGAAGCGGGCCGATATCGATCTCAAAAAGACCAATCCGATCGCTCCCCTTGAAGAGCCTGCTCCAGTCAAGCCGGCGGCCGTGAACACACCCGCTGAGCCGGTGGCTAGCCCGGTCACGGAGACCGAGGTGGCCCCGACTGCAGGGTCGCCGCCGCCACCAAACCAAGAGGCGGTTGCTGAGGTTGAGGCCCCAGCCCCTGAAGCGTCGCGCGTGGCGGAGGCCGCCGTCGAAGCCCCTGAGCCGGTCCCTGAGACCGTGGGGGACAGCGGCGTGGAGGCCAGGACCCCGTCGCCGTTGTGGTCGTCGCCGCCACCAGAAATCCCAAACCTGCCTCGGATTGAAGCTCCTCCGCGTATGATGCCCCGGACATTCACATGGATGGTGCCCGACGAGACCGTGAAGAGCTTTAGGCTTGATGAAGTCGTCGTGAGAAGGGAACGCGAAAGCTTGCTTCGCGCCGCTATCAGCGGGTCCAAGGGAGTCGGGGTATGATTCTTGTGGCAGAGTCTTGGCTATCTTCTCGTTTTGACGTCTGATTCCATCCTTGATTTGTCTCTTATCCCGAGCAGAAGCTTGTCGACCACAATGAGGCGATGACAGAGATCCTAGTCGAAATGGCTCCCCACCTCGCGGAGTTGGAGCAGCTCCGGGCATTGAAGGCCGAGATGGAGGAGCGTCACGCGGGGAGGGAAGCCTGGCTGAAGAGTGGCGCCGACCAGCTCAGGAAGGAGACTTGGGCCCTAGCCGGAAAGATCAGAGGTAAACTCCCCGAATGCTTCTTCCCGACTAAACCATTGACGTATTCATCCAGCTACGTTGCTCCCGACTGCCCAGTTATGTCATGACCGCACGGTTGAGCTCTTGGCTAATCTGTCGTGCAGCCCTCGAAGCAGAATTGAAGACCCGAACAGAGAGGGAATCGCAGCTGAAGGAGGCCGAAGAAGCCAAGGCCGAGCTTGAGAAGGTCAAGGCGACCTAACAAAGGCCAACACCGAGCTTGATCGGGAGAAGGCCGAGTTGAAAGAGGCCGTCGTCAAGCTCGGTAAGGAAAAAGCCGAACTGGAGAAGACCGTGGCCGGGTGGGAGGCCGACTACGAAAGTAAGTCCTCAACCTGACCTTGATCTTAGCCAATCCGTTAGTCGTTCCGTCTGTAGCCGAATCTGACAAGTTTACTTGCCGGCGAACCTGGGCAGACATGAGAGCCAATGTCCAGGCCCAGTATCGGTTTTACACAGAGGAGATAAGAGTGATCAGGGAGTCACAGGAGGCCCTCGTCGGGTCCGTGAAAGGGCTCCTTGACCTCATAGATCCCCGCCCTGTGGGAACCAGTTGCAGCAGGATCCCCTAGATAGAGGCGTGTCTCGAGGATGCACTGAGTGCCTTGAAAAAGTACTCGGATGAGCATGTTGTTGCCGGCGTGGCCCAGACATTGGTGATGACCAAGTCCATCTGCCCGAGGGCAGATATTGAAGCCATCAGGGAGAGGTTTGCCGAGGAGACGACGCCGGAGGAGGCTCTGGAGCTGATTGCCCGGGCGAAGCCGACTGCTGAAATAATTACCCGAGACCTGGGTCTGTAAGGGCAACATGTTATGTAGTCGGTATGTATAAACTTTTGTGAAAGAACATGTGTAAATATGTGTGCAATGCCGCCAAGCTTGCTACTCGGTCGTCACTAGCTTTACTTGACCGTGTAGTCTGTGCCGAGTTAGTCTGTCAGAACTTAATGAAAACATTCAAAGTAAGAAGCTGTACTCAGGCAAATGTGACAGTCGTGGTAAGGCTTCGTAACTGAAGTAGGATAAGCTCGTATGTTATTGACAGAACACATATATACATGCAGCCCCCGACTCACTACTCGGTTGATACAAGCGACGTGGTAAGTCAGAGAAACTGTACACATAAAAAATATAAGACTCAGGTATAGAAAGGACGTAGCTGTTCTATGTTCCATGAGTTGCTGATGAGGACGCCGTCTTCAGTCTTCAGTCGGTAGGCGCCTGGCCGTGTGGCCTCGGCTAGAATGAACGGCCCTTCCCAGATCGGGGATAATTTATGCCTGTCTTTGGTGGTTTGTATTTTCCTCAGAACAAGATCCCTGACCAAAAAGGCGCGGCCATGGACATTGCGATTGTGGTAGCGACGTAGGCCTTGAAGATACCTTGCCGACTGGATTGTTGCGGTGTCCCTTGCTTCTTCCAACTGATCTAACTCGACCAGTCGGGTATTGTTGGAGATGTCTTCTGAGTAAGCCCGGACTCACAGAGAGCCAAACTGTAACTCTGTCGGTAGCATAGCCTCGGCACCGTAGACCAGGAAGAAAGGGGATTGCCCTGTTGCCCGACTAACTGTGGTTCTGAGAGACCACAGAACAAATGGTAGTTCTTGTACCCACCGGTCCGCATATGGTTGTAGTCGGTCAAATATTTTGTCCTTGATGCCTTGTAAGACCATGCCGTTGGCTCGTTCGACCTGCCTGTTGCTCCGCGGGTGTGCCACAGATGCGTAGCAGATGTTGATGCCGAAATCTTCGCAGAAGTCTTGGAATACGCCGCCCGTGAACTGAGTACCGTTGTCGGTGATGATGCGGTTAGGGACCCCGAACCGGTATAGTATACTCATGATGAAGTCCTTTGCTCATGCCGTTGTAATTGTTGCAACGGGTTTAGCCTCAATCCACTTGGTGAATTTATCCACCGTGACGAATAAATGTGTAAACCCTCCTAGCGCTTTCTTGAAAGGCCCGACCATGTCAAGCCCCCATACTGCGAATGGCCAGGAAATAGGGATAGTTTGGAGTTCCTGTGCTGGGAGATTTGTTTGTCTTGCGTAGAACTGGCAACCCTCGCACTTGCGAACAATGTCTTTGGCGTCTGTTACTGCTGTGGGCCAGAAAAATCCCTGCCGGTAAGCCTTTCCGACTAACGTCCTGGATGCGGCATGGTTGCCACATATGCCCGAGTGAATCGAATGTAGAATCTGCTTGCCCTCCTCGGTTGTGACGCAGCGCATGAGGACACCGGATGTGCTCCTTTGGTACAGGTCTTCTCCGAGTAGGAGGTTTTTGCTTCGACGCTTGATCTGCTCGGCTTGACCGCGATCTTCTGGGAGTTCATCGTCCAGGAGAAATTTGACAACGGGAGTCCTCCAGTCTTGACATATGTGCAGCACCTCGTCTGTGGCCGGGGTAGGTTCGCCTCCCGACTGCTCCGGCGCCGGTTTCTTCTTGACTGATGGCTTCATAAGTTGCTCAACAAAGATTCCAGTCGGAACTGCTTCTTGCTTGGATCCCATGTTTGCCAGCTCGTCTGCTGCGTTGTTGTATTGATGCAGTACATGTGTTATTTCCAGCCCGTCGAACTTGTTTTCCAGCTTGCGGACCTCCTGACAGTATGCCGCCATGGTGTCGTCGAGACAAGTCCAGTCTTTCATGACTTGGTTTACCACGAGTTGAGAATCCCTGCGCACAACCAGTTGACATATGCCGAGTGATATAGCGATGCGGAGCTCGTGAATAAGTGCCTCGTACTCGGCGACATTGTGGGAAGCCGGGAAGTGGATTTGTAGAACGTACTACAGTTTTTCGCCAGTGGGGGAGGTCAATATGACTTCGGCCCCGGCGCCGCCGATCCGTAGAGAACCGTCGAAGTACATTGTGATGTAGCAGTACGCTCCAAACGGCGTGATGAAAGATGTCTTTAAGCAGTCTTCTTCCCTCAGGCTGATTTGATGGTATCCCGAGTAGCAGTCGAGAAAGCTGAGTAGGTCGCACCCTACCGTGGAATCAACCACCTGATCTATCCTGGGAAGACCAAATGGGTCCTTGGGACACGCCTTATTGAGATCGGTGTAGTCGACGCACATGCGCCATTTACCTTTTTCTTCTAGACCAGAACTGGGTTTGCCAGCCAATCCGGGTGATAGACCTCCTTGATGAACCCGGCTGCGAGGAGCTTGGTAATCTCCTCCCAAATAGCATCCTTGCGGTCTTGAGCGAAGCGCCGCAACCGTTGCTTGACTGGCTTGGCGTCTGTCTTCACGTTTAGGGCGTGCTCGATCACCTCCCTTGGTACGCCAGGCATGTCGGACAGTTTCCACGCGAAGATATCCTTGTTGGCTTGGAGGAAGGTGACAAGCGCGTCTTCCTATTTGGGGTCGAGTCCGGTCCCGACTAGAGCAGTCTTGGAGGGGTCGGAAGGGTCCAGGGGGATCTTCTTCGTGTCAGAGTCCACTGAAATTCCTGACTTCGCTGCTTTTTTCGTCAGAACTTGATCCTGCTCGACTTCTGTTGTGACGGCTTGCCGAATGCTATCGCGCCCGACTACCGCCTCTTGTGATTGAACCAGTTCGCAACTCTCCTTCTCGCAGGTGAAGGCTTGCTTGATGTCGCTGTGGAGGGAGAGGACTCCTGCTGGCCCGGGCATTTTGAGCACCATGTATGTATAGTGCTGTATCGCCATGAATTTGGCGAGTGCCGGTCGTCCGAGTATTGCGTGGTACGCGGTCTCGAAGTCGGCAACCTTGAAACAGATGTTTTTCGTGCGGAAGTTATCCTGCGTGCCGAAGGTTACCGGCAAGGTTATCTGCCCGAGTGGAGTTGATGACAGGCGGGGAATTATCCCGTGGAAGGGCGCGGTGCTCGGCCGTAGTTCTGAACGAGGAATCTTCATCTCGTCCAAAGTCTTGGCGAATAGGATATTGAGCACGCTACCTCCGTCGATGAGGGTTTTCTTCAGCCTGATGTTTCGGATGACCGGGTCCAGGACGAGTGGATAGCGTCCCGGGTGGGAAACCCGATCTGGGTGATCTGCGCGATTGAAGGTGATGGCCATCTCTGACCAACGCAGGTACTGGGGGGTGTCCGTTGTAGAGACCGTGTTGATGTCGCGCACTGAAAGCTTCTGTTTGCACTTGGACTCATGGTGGCCCCCCGAAGATGTGGTTGAGCTCGACCTGAGGATCTTGGAAATCGTCGGCCGGACCCTGATCTGGCTTGTCTTTGTCCTTGTCAGTGCCAGACGATGAAGCCTGCTCGGAGGCAAACTTCTTGAGCATATAGCAGTCTTTGGCCGCGTGCTTGCCCTTGGGGTGGAAGGGGCATGGCCTGCTCTTGACTTTCTGGTAGTCGTTATTCCGCTGGGGCCGCGACCGAGTGCGCTCCATGTTGGCCACCTCGTTGTCCGACTTCCGTTTGCGGCTGCCAGACTTGTTTTAAGACGGTTCATTGTCGGTTTTCGTCTTTTGGTCCTTCTGTCGAGACTCCTTCTTCTCGTCAAGGGCCTCTGCGACCGCTTCAGCCGAGTCGGCGTATTTATTGGCCATGTCGAACAGAGCCCTGACAGATGGCGGTGGTTTCCGAGTGAACTTCGCGATGAATAGGGCATCTTTTACTCCCTTGCGGAAGGCGGCGATGACAGCCTCGTCGCGGATCGTTGGGATCTTGTTACGCTTCTCGGAAAATCTCTTGATGAAGTCTCGCAGAGACTTGTTCTTCTTCTGGTGCAGCTGATAAAGATCATGCTCTGAAGACGGCCTCTCGTAGGTCCCTTGAAACTTCGCGATGAACCACTCCCTAAGTTCTCCCCAGGAACCGATCGACCGCTTTGGGAGGCCTGTCAGCCATGTCCTCGCCGAGTCAGCTAGTGCGACCGGGAGGTAGTTAGCCATGGCTTTGTTGTCGCCCCCAGCAGCTCGAACTGCTAGGGTATATACAGTGATCCAGGACTCAGGATTTGTCTTGCCGTCATACTTTTCGATCCCCGTGGGCTTAAAGCCAGTCAGCCAGTGGACATCTTGTAGCTCCCGAGTGAAAGCTGGATCCCTTCGTCTTCGTGGGGGCTCGGGTTTCGACCACGGCGGTTAAACCACTCGTAATGGAGGCCAAAGCGCTCGTTTTCGTCTTCCAGTCGGCAGCGCTCATCCTCTTGTCGCTCGCGGCGCCAGGCACTGATAGTATGGCGAAGGTCATGCTGTATGTGCTCTCGGAGGTCTTGATTAGGCCAGCGATCATACTAGTGATGGCGCCGCTTGTTGTTATTAGTATGGCCGAGTGTAGTTTGCCTAGACTCCTCGCGTGGCCGACTTGAGCTAGCCGCCCGACGCCAAGCTGATGTGGACGAGCCCGCTACTGGAGATCCCGACCTGTTAGTCGGTACTAGAGTGTCGCCCGACTGCTGTTGTTGTTGTTGGTAGGCAGCAGCCGTGATCATCGCCTTGATCTTGGCGATGGTTGGGGTGGCCTGGTGATCAGGCCCGAGCTGGAGCGTGTCTAGCAAAGTTGCGGCGGCCACAACGTTCTGTTGCGGCGTGACGAAGACGTCGTGATCGTCGACTTTAGTTTGGAGAATCTGCTACTGGGCTACTCACCCAGCTCTGCGCAGCCCGTCGTTGCGAGCCTCGCAATCAGCTTCCTTCTGTTGTTGCAGTCGGCGCGCCTCCTCCTACTGCTCCTCTTGTAGTCGGCGCACCTCGGAGGGTGGTGTTGAAGCCATGAAGATCTCGCGGGAGAGGAGAAAACTCGCCAGACTAGAGTCCGAACTGGCGTTCGAACCGTTATCTGACTTGGAGTCGGACTCCGAGTAGTTTATCGGAGTGAGAACGACCCCAACCTCTCTAGATCCAATCTGAAACGACGCTTGGCCGTGTCCAAACTGAATCGTAGGAGATCGGGTTTATTGTGCAGAGTGTAAATCCGCAGCATCGCCGAGTCCGTGTGGGAGATTGACGATCTCCCCCCTTCTTGGCCCAACCCGGGCTGGCTCAAGGCCTAGCGCAAGTTGGACGCCGAAGGAGAGAGTTGTCCCTATGCTTGGCGATGTGAAGGACTGCCGCAGTAAGTCGTGGAAGGAGATCGCGGCGTCCTATGGGCCGACTGGCGCTACGTCGGTTGGCTCCTCGGCCGGCTGGATTAGATCTGTTCCGGCCAAGGTAAGGTTACCGATCTGGTCGGCGACGAAATCGAGGCTTCCGAAAGAAATCTTGTCTCCGGGGGAAAACTTGTTGCCGTCGACTCCGCTTGTTAGATCCATCGGATTCGTTGATGAAGAATTCGCCGGGGCCCCTACCTAGCGCGCCAACTGTCGATGCTCTACACCGGCAATAAAACTATAGGGCTACTCGGCGAAGGTGAATTCGGTGGATTGCAGAGGAACACAAAAGATTTATACTGGTTCAGGCCCTCGATGTGAGGTAATACCCTACGTCCAGTTGAGGTGTTATTCCTCTGAGGTGTTTGATGATCGATGGTCTTGTCTCCTGCCCTGAGGGGCGCCCTGCCTCCCTTTATATATTAGGGGACAGGGGTACATGATAAGGATCCTAGCTGGATACGGCCAAGGGATTTTCTTCTTAGAGATAGAGACCTATCCGACTAAGACTATGTTTTCTTGTTATACAAGGCAAAGCCTGCCAGGTGCTATCTTATCTCTAATTACATGATCTGGCCCATACTCTATCCGAGTGGCCCATATACTGGTAATGAGGTACCCGGGGCCCATGGCCTCCACAAACTCAGGCATCGAACCTCTATCCAAATCCTTTCCACCAATATATATATATATATATATATATATATATATATACTGAGAATACACCCACATATATAAGCATATATACATGCCTAACCCCCACACTAAAACTCCCTCCTATTATCATGGGCCTAATCTCCTCGGCCCATTCCTGTGCTCCTTCTCTCCCCGGCCCAGTACCGAGCTCCTCATCCCTGGTGCTGCCACGTGTGCCGTCCCTCCACGCATCGGGATTGCGTGTGCGCATGAGGAGGATGCCATGTTCATCTTCCCCGAACGGCCCCCTCCTTTATCTCTCTCTCGATTCCGCCCATCGCTCGGCCTCACCGACTTTGAAACAACGCCGCACCTCAGATCCCTTTCCGTTCTCGCCCCGCCGTGGCTGACCAAAGTACGCCACCGTCACCCCTGCCTGCCATGGAGACCATCCTGCCGCCACTCCGCTCCAACACGCCTGCCCAGCTTTTCTGTCTTCTACATGCATCACCGTAGACTGTCACAAGCCGCCAAAACATGGAGCCCCTCCTCCGGGCGTGCTGCTCTCTCTCGCATCAAAATGGAAGCCTGACCCCCCTCCTTTCTTTCCCCGCTTTCCCTTTTTCCCTCCCGAGCCAGACACAGTTCCTTCACCGCTTGTCCTCTACCGCAGCGGACAGAGGACCAAGACGCTGCTGCGACCGTCTCCACCTGACCACGCCGTGTGAAGGCCTTCCTTCCCCTTGAAGCCTTGGCCGTCCGGCTATAAGTAGCCCCGCGCCTCCTCCACCTACCCTTCCAGAAAACCACCACCGCCGCTGTCCCTGTGAACCGCTCGGTGTTCGGCCCGTCGTCCCCTTGAGCTCGCCAGTGAGGACCCGTGGTTGCCGTCACTGCCCCGGCCTCCTTTGCTCCACCCATTCGCACCGAGGCACCAACGATCACGTTTGTGCCACCGGCGAACCTTCACAACACCTCTTCGCCTTGGTAGCCCTCACGCCTCGTTCTCTCTTCCATCATGTCCCCTAGCGCCCGTAGATGCTTGCCGGTGCCCCTCTGGCTCTGGGCACAAACGGTAGATGCCAGCTCCACGACCGCCACACCGCCGTTCACCTATGTGTCGCTGCCCGATGAATAGTGTCTCTCCCCGCCTTTTTCTCATCCCGAGAAACGCCTCCGGATCACATCAGGAGCTTCTTGTCACAAGGAATCGGCCTTTGGAGCTCCCTCAGGGAAGCCCCCAATTCGTCGCCGCCTTGTTTCCCCGTCGTGATTATTCGCCGTTGACCACCACCCAGCGGATCCGAGCCGTTGGACCTCTCCCTCATGCTCCGCCCTCTCTACCGGCGCCCTACCGCCCCTTGTTCCCCTCTAGATCGCCCGAACGGCGCCGTCGTTGCCCATCGTCGAATATCTCCACTATTCGTCGTCTACCTCCAGATGCGCGCAGGCAGCGTGAGACCGTAGCTCTCGTCTCATGCACGCTTGGTCTGCTGAGAGCTGTGAGGCTGCGCGTGGGCCCGCGACGCTCGGTGTATCGTGAACCCCTCAAAACACCTCTTCTATTGCTCACCCGTGAGCCGTCCCTCCATAGACCCGTCTCTTCATGGACCATAGGGCTGACAGCGGACGCACGCCCCCCCTCTCCCCCCCTCCCTGCTGGCTGGAGCCCGCCTGTCAGGTCCCCCCCGCGCCTCTCATCCGGTCGGGCCATGAGGCCACATGGCCTAGGCCATCTCAGCCCCGCGCGCCCGCACCCCAGCCAACTTGGCCTTCTCACTCTAGGCCAGCCTTTTTTGCCGAGCTCCATGTGCGGGCACCATCACTTGGGCTGACTACTGGGCCCTGCCTAGCAATGGCCCGAGGAGACAACAAAATTTAGAAATCAATTCTTTTATCTTTTTCCAATATTCTAGAAAACCCCAAAACCTTCCAAAATTCATATGCTTGCAACCGTACGTCCGATTGACTCGGTTCCAACTCCAGTAATTTTCTAAAATCGAGATCTATCTGATGGCACTATTATTAGCACTAAATAGGGTCTGTTTCTTGGACTTTGTGTAGATTTTATGTGTTTACGTATAGCAACCGGTCATCAGAAATTCCTTTCGGAGTGGATTTCGCGGCGATTTCTCGAAGACGCGTGAAGACTTAGAACAAGGCAAGTCACTTTTGATCATCTTGAGCCCATATTTGCGAAACTAAGTACTTTAATTGCCAAATTGCATATACTAGGCTACACGGAGATAGTTTCTCGGCTGCGGTCGCGAGACGACCGATGGGCCGCCAACCCATTTTCTGCATGACTTCCTTGATTGATTGTGATTCCTTACACATCCTTGTCACCACCCTTGATAGATCCCGGTACCCGTGTCGATGGGCATGGTACCGGTGATCGCCTATCAAATTTAAAAATTGGCTACAATGGGTAAAACTTGGGTTTACAAACTTTGGAAAACCCGACACCTGGGTTGGTGTCTTGAAAATAAAATGGTTTGCGAAAACCATGGTGCGAGGATCATGCCAGCAGGACGAGTCTCCCGCACTGTAGCTAAGGACCGATTCCTTCAGAATTTCATCCGAACATATGACAGTACAACCACATGGGTGATATGGGATAACTCCTGACTGAGTAACTAGCCTCCCAGGGACGCTTTGCATTCCATTGGACTGTGGATCGTGCGGGAGGGCACAGGGGTGCCTCTTGGGTTCCTGGCACAACATGGTCTCGGACCTACCCTGTTGTTGGTTTCGAGGACCCCTCCAATTGGCATGGGGTAACCTAGGAGGGTTTGGAAAATACCTTGTCATGAAAACCTCTACGTCACTAAATTGTACCCAATGCGTGTGAGCTGGTGACTAGAGTGAGTCGCGTCGTGTGGGTAAAGTATACCCCCTCTACAGAGGTCTAAACTGTTTAAACAGCTATGCCCATGGTCATGGGCGGATGTGAGGTGATTACTTAGCGTAGTTTTGTTTGACAACTGCTTGTGAAAGGATGTTTGCGGATTGGGAATTCAATTCCAGAAAATATTGTGAAGATGTCAAGGGCAGCAGGGCTGTGGCCCTAATGAGGTTGGATCAACTGGTGGAGCGGGATCCCAGAGGCCAACTCTTGAGAATTGCGCTGATTCAAAGATTGATACAACTCACTCCGATCTGGACGAGACTCACCTCGCCCTGATTGTTGAGAAGCACCCACTAGCAGATTTTAAAAAGGATTTAAATAAAATCGATTGCAAAATAACCAGCCTCTCTTTAAAGCTTGCAACAACCACCTAAGTTCCCCTGGCTTGCTGAGTATGTAAGTACTCACCCTTGCTATATATGTATATAGTTCTCCGCCGGGAGTTGGATGCTGGAGTTGCAGTGAAGTGAAGATTAGGGTTTCGTCCTGGTTCCTAGCCGTTGCTTATGTGTTGGGACTTAGTCTGTTGTTCCGCTGCTACCGCTGCCTTTGTGTTGTTCGTTGCTATCTCCGGCTTGCTCCGGAGCTACGACATATGTAAAGGTATAAGTCTATTTAATTATTTATTTATCTAAGGTTTTACAATGATGCATATCTGATTTTCGTAGATACCAGCGCTGCGTCCTGGACTGGTATCGGTATCGCGGTTCCGCGAGAAGGCAGTTCGCGCTGTTTTTTTGCGGCACACCCTATTTGGTACTGTTGTCCGACGGTGCCAGATCGGGGTGTGACACATGGCAATATATATTTATAAAAATATAAAATAAAAGGTGTTCTCTATTTCGAAATACATTAGAAAATTAACACATACATCCTATTTAAGTACTTCAAGGTAGTACTCTACCCAAAATATGACCTAGCAGCAGATTGAGTTCAATTATTGTTCAAAGAATGCATGACTTGCCTTCAGAGTCGGTGTAGTCGTACCACTCATCTCCTCCTATGGCTGTGTAGGCGTACGCGTCAGCTGCGAACTCGGACTCCTCGATCAGATCTGTTGCAACGGGACCTATCGATATAAAAATAAAAATAAAGAAGCGAATAACTCCAAATAAATACCAAAAATTCAGAAAGTGCACAAGATAATTAAAAAGAGGAATTATGGAGAAAATTTGGGATTTTCCCGGAGTCGCGACGAGCGGAAACCCTAGAGCCAAAATTATGGTTGCGTCAACGGATGCTCGGATCGCAATGAAACTAGCGTGGATGGATTCGGAATAATTCAAGGAGTCGGGAATAGGTCTTGTATTTTGATTTTGAGGTCAAACGGGCACTGAACTAGTCAAACCAGGAATTAAAGATCTTTCAGATTTATTTTTTGAAGGAAAAAGAAGGTCGGTCGGTTTTCTTTCGGTTTTCTCTGGTTCTTAGGGACGACAGCGGTTTAGCAACGCTAGCGGCGAGGGAGGCGGCGAGGCGGCAAGGGGAAGCTGGTTCTGGGGTCTCCAAGGGATGGCAACCCCATTCTAGTAGCTGGCCGCAGCAGAGACGTCGGCGGCGAGCCTGGCGACGGCGAGCAGGGGATGGCGGCGGCGGTGTCCTGTGGCGGCGGCGGCTCCATCGACATCCGGTAGGGCGCGGTGGCTAGGAAGCTTCAGTCCACCAGGGGGAGGCCGACAGAAACGGCGGCTGGGCACAGGGAAGGCCGAGGCGGCGGCACACCGTGCGGTCGACGGGCGGCCGAGTAAAGGTAGTGTGGCGCGATGGCGCCGGCGAGCTCCGATGGCGGAACGGCAGTGAAAAGAGAGGGGAAAGCTGCGGCTTGGCATGAGGAAGATGATTATCACCTCAATTTTGGACAAGGTGCAATGACGGTGATTAATTTTTGAGAATTGAGTGGTGGCAGCCGGGACTAGGGTTATGGCTTCCTAGCTCTAGTGACGACGAATTAGGGCACAGAGGCCAGGGCGGCTCTAGGGAATTGGAAGAGGAGATGATGATGCCCCTTTTCTCTATTGGTGCCGAGCGACGAGGAGCAACGGAGAGGGAGATAGGGAGGGAGACAGGGAGCGGCGATGAGGAAGGATGCATGCGGCGGCTAGCTGAGGCCAAGCTCGAGTTGGGACTAGGTATGCTGGGTGGCGCAGCTAGGATTTGGGTGCTCGACACGTGGACATCGATTCATCTCAAGCAAGCAGCTGCGTGGCTCATGGGAGTAGGTCGTCAGCAAGGCAACACTCTGCCTCTCGGCAGAGGCGGTGGAGGGAGAATGGGCCGGCCTGGGCTGACGGCTAGAGGGGATAAACATGAGAAAAGGAGGAAGGAAAGGAAAAGAAGAAAGAAAAGAAAATGGGCTGATGACCCGAAAACGACGCGGACAAGTCCGCAAGGATTTAGGATGGACGGATTGTACTTCCGAGAAAAAGAAAAAGAGAGAAAAAGAAAGGAAAAACAAACAACGAATGAAGAACGATTTTTAAAATTTTAACAAAACGACAAACTCGGCGTGAGTTTTCGAAAATACACAAAAAATAAAAACGGTTTTAAAATTTAATGAATTTTAGAGCTGTTAGAGTGTATCTAATTAACGATAGGTAGGAGTGAAAGAGACGGCTAATGAACGCATGTAAGTAACTTCTTAATCCAATGGTTAATATTTTTATTGTAACATGATTAAATGGCTTAGGATTGCTGATGACGTGGCTTCTTGCATGTGCTTTTTTTGGTGACAATTACTGATGACGTATATCTAATTAAAGGCAGAGAGAAGGAGAAGAGACGACTATTAAATGCGTATAATTAATTCCTTGATTCAACGGTTGATATTTTTATTGTAATATGATTAAATGGCTTAGGATTGTTGATGACTTGGCTTCCTACATGTGTTTCTCTTGGTGATAACTATATAGGATATATAGATTGTGAGGATAACTAGCAGATAAAGCTACGCAATACTAACAATAAAAATGGAGGTGTTGTGATAGAACTTATACCAAGTGGCGTTAAATAGCAAAAGATTGATAAGGGAAAGATGTTATGGCAAAGCTAAATTAGGTAGTCAGGGGTTCAATAAGAATATTGATAGCGAAAGGTTCCATGAAAATATTGATGTTGTTTAGTGACAGAAAATCCATACCATTTTCTTTACGTTTCAACAAAATGATAGATAGAAAAATCAAATAGTACTAATATACAGGACCTGAAAATGAACAACTTGTTCTAAACAAAACTTATGTTAGTTCCTATTTTCCTTTCTCATTGATGATTTTTGTGTTCTTCATCATATCAGTAATCATTATTATAGCGTGCAAGAGATTGTGGTTATCTTATATATCTAGGTCCTCAAATAAACATTGCCGGCCGACTTATTGACGCTCATAGGTGCAAATGATGGGTTAAGATCCTAGCACACTGTGGGGAAAATATGAAAGGTCTTGAATGGCTAGCATACCCATCCCGAGCGCATGGCATATAAGTCATGAGTTTAAATCAAATACCGTATAGTTTATAAGCACAGTGACCTAGCTCATTAGTTAAAGAAGCAAAACTACCATTATGTAATAGCCGACTAGGAACCGCGAGGCGGTAGCATTTTTTTTATTTCAGCTTGCTGTATTTCTGTTTTTACAATTTTGATGTTCTTATTATCATAAGAAATTCCATCTTTTCTATATTTTTTATAATATATAACTCTTTTTTTAAATATTTACGAAGTACTCTTTCCCAAAATAAGTTAATTTCTACACTCTTATACCCTCTATCCATAAATCGATTAGTTTTATCCCTTCAATACATCTTACCTATTCACCTATCAATACTACTTTTACACTAACGAGAGGCACTTATAGTCCCTTTTACTTGCTCATAATTTTTTCTCACTATACGAGGATTCAACTTATCTTAGGAGAGAGAGAGTACATCATTGCAATACCTAAAGGTAAATTATTACCGTGACTATTATCACATCAATAAACTCTTTACTCGATGTATTCTTAATGGTATGCGATGATGATAATGTTATTATAATTATATGGCAAGATCCTTCAATGTACCATTATTCGTCATTTTTGAAGCTCCTATGTTAGAAATATAAGCACATGTGGTAGCGCAGTACAGAATAGACGCAAAACACTAGATTGTTTTCATTCTTGTTGCGTGGAGGTGGCAGTTCAGTATTTATAGAATGTATGATCAGTATGTCTTTCGTAACTCGTAACCGAACCAAATAAGTCGCGCATAACTTATCCGAACTCCACACTGGTTCAATGCACCGAACAATCCGATGAGTTCCAAAAGTAAACACCGAATATCCGTTAGACGTAACAAAACAAAACTACAAAAGAAAGTACCTTTCATGCGCATGTACATGCCCCAACCCCTTAGCCCGGCGAGTGAGCGTGCGTATGTTTTTCTAATTCTCTCTTGTTCGTTTGTGCCTTTAAGCCACGCGTAAAACGAAAAAAGTCATTAGCACATGATTAATTAAGTATTAACTATTAAAAACTTAAAAAATAAATCTATTTGATTTTTTAAGAGATACTTTCATATAAATTTTTTTTAAGAAAAACATTTTACATTTTAAAAAACGTTTTGACGAAAAAAAATGAAAGAACCAAGAAGCCAAAAGCAGGTACGAGAAAGTAGCTAGAGAGCTCCTTACTTTATAAAAAGATCTCACTCTTCTAAAACTAATAAGGTGTACTAAAGCTGTTAGGATAGACATTTGTGCCTTTTTCTCGCATTCAATTATTCCACCATGCGCACTGAAGCGCGTACTCGTAGCCACTTCATCCCTGTCCAGTATCAAACGGACGGAGGAATCCCGTCGGCAGGACGTGGCGGCAGACTGAGATAGCCAAACCATCCTTCGTAATTTCTGGGCCCCACCACTGCCGCTCCTGCCGACGTGGCAGCCGCCAAGCCCGACGCGCGGACCCCATGGTTCGCTGGAAAGCTCCGAGGGGACACGTGCCACTGCAGCGCGGGCCCGACCGACCCCGACGACAATTCCAATTCCAAACCGTCGTCCCCGATCCAAACAGCAACAGCTCGCCGCCGCTGCTTCGGTGTGGAACCTACGTGTGGCCAACCAAACCCAATAGCACTAGTACTAGAAGTCTAGAACTGTGTAGGACTAGGAGTAATTCCGAGTAGAAAACTCGTCTCAAACAGAAAGCCTCTCTGTTGATGAGATATATTTAATTGAAAAGATGACCAAAGTATGCTTGGTTGAGGTAATTAGTTAACGTGGCGTGCCGCTTGGATAGGATATGCATCACAGATTGGGACCCACCAGAAGATTCATAGCCAATGCTTTTCGACCAGTGTCCTCCCTCCAATTTTTCTATTTTAAAATAGTTGTCATCCTATATTCTTTAGCATAAACTAAAATTTAAGAAGAAATAACTACAATATTTCTTATTAAATATATAATGTGTGATTAAGAGTAGAAGGATAGTTTTGGATAAAATGAGAAAATTTTGAATTGGAGGTAATTGATACAATAAGTAGTACTTAAAGGATAACTTTTTAAGATAAATTTTAAATCCTAAATTAACAGCTATTTTGGAATGGAGGGAATACTAGCCTCGCCTCCAAGAGCTTCATCATCTAACGATTGACAGAAGTAACATAATCATCAGAGAGAGTAATCATCTAAGAGATTGACATGGAAGGAAGGAGGAGGGGCAAACGAGGAAGACAGTACCGATGGCGGTGGCGGTGACTACGACAGCGAGGAAATACTAGCCTCGCCTCCAAGAGTTTCATCACCTGACGATTGACAGAAGTAACATAATCACCACAGAGAAAGTGATCATCGAAGAGATTAACATGGAAGAAAGAAGGAGGGGCAAACGAGAAAGACAGTAACGATAACGGTGGCGGTGACTACGACGGCGATGACTGTGGGCACCTGGAAGTGCATTATGAAGAGTAACTATTACGGCAACGCGAACTATCTAGATGGATGGGGTCTCGAATAAAAACCAAATAAGTACGGTAACCATCCATCCTCATCGCAGACTTGCCATAATCTTTACCCACTCACAATACAAGTCCAAAATGCCGAGAAGTATACAAAAGAGATAATCATAAGGATAGCTTGCCAGTCCTCCCCGTCATACGCCCGTCAAACTACTCGATGGTGGCGACCAAACACGATACGTACCCCAGAGGACTCGAACCACAATAGCTATCCCCCAACCATCTCAATTATACACAACTCATACTCATGTTCAGCTAGTCCCCAGGAAAGCGACTAACCTCACACTTTCATCGCAAGCAATTGATAAACATCACAAGTACTCTAAATATGGATGAACGAGCAGCAGAGTTATAAATATTACATAGAGGGTCACACCCTAATTCATCACAAAGTGACACAAAAGATTTGCAGCGGAAATAAACACAAAACAAAAACCAGTGGTGCCAAAACCTATACCACAGGGCAACCGACTGGGGGTAGAGCTCAACTCAAACTACTAATTATCCTCGCCACCCTCGACGGGACAATAGTAGACCACATCAGCTTCGTCGTTGTCCTCACCTGAAAAATAGCAACGTGAGTACGAATGGTACTCCGCAAGACTTACACAATAATAATAGTACAAAGGAAGCATGCTGGTTTCTATATCAAGGAAGAAGGCTATATTGATTTGATTTTGCACAAAGCTGATTTTATTGAGCAAGTAATACTTGAAACTATAAGCATTTTGTGAAATAACTCAATCTGAAATTTTAAGACAGCAAGTATATGGTTCTGAAAATGGAATATAAATGAGCATAAACCATGCTTTAAGCATCATCCATGGGCCATCCTTGCCCAAACAATTGTGCTACACTAGCACACCATTTTTCATGACTAAAGCCAAGTCATAATTAACATTAAAAATCCCTTATATAAACCCATCCATCCATGACTATCCTAAGTCATGGTAACCACATAGCCCAAAGTTGGATGCTAACATGACTGAGGAACACATCAAGCGGTCGTCCGTAACCGTGGACACGGCTATTCGAATAGTTCTTACTCTGATCAGAGGTGTACATCTTTACCCACACGATGTGATAGAAGCCAAACGGCTACACTCTAGTTTGATCCGTACCCGTCGGTACCCACACTCTACACATTGAGTGCGGACTAGAGGTCACAACAGAACCTTTTGCACGCTTAGCCCCGACCACCTAAACCACGTCTGGGCCCCCGACGACTTAGCCGCGTGCGTGCGTGGCAGCTAAGGCGGGCTCACCGTCGCGGGAGGCACCTCCGGCCATATGGATTCACCAAGTGCAGGCCCGCTCTGCGTACTCGCACTGAGGTCCTCCAAAGGTCTCTCCTCACGACTGACGGACGGGCGTAGATGGTCACAGCCTCCCGTGCTACTGAGTTAAGCCGTCCCACTTCCGGCGTGTGGAAGTACGTAGGGTGCTTAAATAGACGTCAACATGTTCGGTCCTTAACGACCCAGACGGAGCTACGTGCATCGGGGAAACACCATCCCTTCATCGCCCTATCATCCGTCCAAGTCAAACATATTCTCAATTATACATTAGAAGTGATTCTTTTCAGATTTTAACCCATCCATTCGCTTTAAACTAGTTTTGAACCGATAGCTCCATCTATCGGACCTTTCTAAGTCTAGAAATAAGCATGGCTAAGCATTCGGTAAAATGAAGGTATCCCAAAGTCCCTAACCAGGGGTGACAATGTATAAACATGGCATCAATAACCAAGGAATGGAAATGCATACAATTGGATAATATTGACTCTACCCGTTTTCCCATTTTAAATAGACTGGAGCATGCATATAGATATTGTTTTCACAAACAAATCAATTTATTGAAAACATGGGTTCAAAATGCTTAGACGCTTGCCTTGCTGCAGCGAGGGGTCACACTCAGGCTCTGGGTTAATCTCCACGTACTCCGTATCCTCAGAATCTATCGATAAGAAGCAATATGCAAATAAGAAGCAATTAAACATGTCTATGCAACATGATCAATTAATTATGAGATAAATACAGTAGGTATGGTATGTCCTAACAAGATTTTAGGAGAAAGAACCAAGTCATTTGCATCCCTGGATTGGGAGATACAAAAATGACAAGGTAGAAGGACTGAAAACGGCAAAAGCCGAAACTATAGGAAAACTCTAAGTGGAAAATAATGTTTGCCTTCTCTGGTAGGATTTTATGAGTGTGAGCATTTTTATGTGAAAATACATATCTTCCTGGTTCCGACAAAATTTGGTTTACTGAAATCCGATTTAAAATGATTTAGATATGAATTTTACAAGTTTAACAAAAAGAAAGGTTAGAAAATTACTTAGGCCTATTTTGGGAGGTATTTTTATCAAATATAACTTTTCCACAGTAAGTTTACAATTTTCTGAGTTTAACAGAAGTGGTTTCACATTTGTAGCAAATAGGATGAATTTTATGGGAATATTTCAAGTTATTAAGCCCAGAATAAGTCAATTTTGCTTCATATTATTTTATGGATATTTTCTGTACAGAAGTTGTCCTATTTTATTTTACAGTAATAAAGTTCACAAATTTATAGAGCTAACAAAATTGGTTTCACTCAATTTGGAGTCAAAATGGAGAAGTTATGGATTTGCAAATTTAGCCATTTTTCTATTGTAAGATAAATCTTTTAATTACTTTTCCTATTTCTTTTTCTTGCATCTTTTCTGATTTCCCTTGCAGCCCGGGCCCGCAGGCTAGCGAGGCAAAGCAGAGCAGGGCGCGGGCGCGAGGGCGCGGGCACGAGGGCACGGGCGCGAGGGCGCGGGCGCACAGATCGGACCGTCCGTTCCCGGAGTGTATGGTCCGGCCTGGCGAACAGAGAAGGACGCGGGCAGACAGAGCCGGCGAGCTTCTCGGCGGCGGTGACGGCGAACGGCGGCTCGGCTGTAGCCGGGCCCCAAAGAGAAAAGATAGAGGAGTTCACGGCGGAGTTAAGGGCGGTCTTCTTGACACCTCGGGTCACCGGAATCTCGCCGGCGGCGAGCTCCAGCGGCGGAGTGGTTCGGGTTAGCTAGGCCGACTCGGCTACGGGCGGTTTCAGGCCAAAACAAAGCATGCCTTAGCGTCTAAAGGGTACCAAGATGTTCACTGAAGGTTGTGCTGGTCTCGGTGAAACGGAAACAGCAACGGTGAAGGCGAACTTGGCCCGGCGGCGGCGAACTCCTTCGGTTTCACATCAGCGGCCTTCTCCCGGGGTTCTGCAGTCGGGGTGAGGTGTCTAACAGGTTAGAGACTTCCTAGTGATGGCTCCTGTGCAATGAATGGAACTGAGGACTACCAGAGAGAAAGAAATCGACGGCGGCGGCAGTTGGCTGGACCTGGGGAAGATGACCTCGATCCCGAGCTTCACTATATCCTTTCCTGATTCCTTCTGCCGGTGGTCTTCTGGAAGTGAGGCGATGAGGTTGGTGCAAGGGCTCGGTCGGCGGTGTACTGTATCGGCCGGAACGACCATGATGTCCTGGCGGCGGCGCTGCAGAGCAGAGGGCGAAACACGGCGGCCTCGACCGGCGGTCCTAGGGCAGCCAAGAACAAAAATGGAATGGTCAGAAGGTATAGATCATGTTCCCGAAGCTTAGAAAGGGTGGAGCTCACTGGAGCAACCTCGAGCTCAACCGAACACCTTCAGCAGAGGGAAGAATAAGCTTGACGGCGGTGATCTTTGGGGGATGCTGTGGATTTCTCCGGTGGGAGCGTGAAGAGGAAGGGTGAGAGGTTCTACTGGCGGAGTTTGAGTCGAAATGGTCGATGCTCCATGGAGGAGTTCATCTAGGTCACTCTGTGTGTGCTGTGGGAGAGGAGAACGAGAGGAAGACACGTCTGCCATGCAATGCTGAGTCATCTCCACTGCTACAGTGCCTATGGTGGGTCCCACATGTCAGGCAACAATGTTCTACTCATATTTAGCTAGATTTACTCTATGACTTGTGGGTCCTTGTAGTTAATTCCTATGGAAAAGAGAGGGGTGTGAGTAGGAATGGGGTGAAACTCACTGTCCCAAGACTGGCAGAGGCTTACAGGTGGGCCAGGGTGTTGTGGGTCCCACTGGTCAGTGAAAGATGAGAGGAGAAAACTCCAGAAACTAAGTCTTGCTAGCTGTCAAGCAGGCAGTCTTTGCATTACTGTTTCACTGAGTTAATGAGGAGCATAATTCATGGGAAAATTACTGGAGGTAAAGAAAGATGTGTTTAACATGCTGACCAAATTTCATGGTTAGAAGTGTTCTGGTTTGCCTTTGGTGAAAATGCAAATTAGGCACACTGATCCAGTTTTGCTGCAGTTTCACTTGTTTCTCCAGTGCCTTGATCTTGTCATTTTATGTGTTTTCTTTGGGAGATAAATTAATCCAAAATTCCTGATGATAGGGTTCATGTTGGCACACACTTTGGCAAAAGGGCTCTGTCTAATTAGTCTTCATTTTCACGTGGTGAATTTTAGAAGTAAACCAATTCATTTCGGCTAGCCTCCTAGCTTTGCTGAGTTGAGGGACTTGGTTGAAGTATTTATTGAAGGGATAAAATTATGTAAAATTTACAGGGGCTTACTCACATCACCTGACATGTTTAGGAATTTTTGTGGGATTTTTAGATATATAGAACTTGGGAAGTGACAACTAGCACAAAACAAAGGATTAGCTAGGGCTTAACACTAATTACCTTAATTTAGATTTAGGGCTGTGACAGCTCTCCCCCCCTAAAAAGAATCTCGTCCCCGAGATTCCGAAGGGTTGGAGACTTTGAGGCTTCTAGGTGAGGTTTTACGTACGATATTCTCTATAGGAGTTTGAGGGTGACAGGGACAGAGTTGGAGTCCATTCTCAGTCTTTGTTTGGTCATGTTGTTGTGGTTACTACTGATCTATGGAAAGCTACCTACGGTTACATGATTGAGATTCCCTTTTTCCCTCCTTATTATCAACACAACTTCACCAGTAATGAAGAGAGCAGTTGATTTGCTAGAGAGCTTTCTATATTTTGCACTAAGTTGGTCGCTGTGGTCGGAACGTCTGGTAAAAGTGGACTTTATGGCATCCTTTTGAAAGTTTTATCTAATTGGGACAAGGATCATTGAGGATCAACCTAAACAATGTAGGTAAGGTAGGATCCAAGGTTGGCATACTACTAAGATCACGTTGGATGGTGCTACCAACGGCTTCAGCACAAAGGATGGGAGTGATTGGAGGTCTAACTGGCTTTCGTGTGCTTAGTTCCATGCGGTGTTATTCTCTGGACAGCAAGCATTTAGGAGCGAAGATCCTAAATAATGGTTACGCGATTAGGATCACGGTCCCTACATAGGGTTAGACAAAAAGGGGTTGGATTGCTTACAGGGACTTAATTTAAACCTTTCTCCCTTTCAAACAAATTAGGTTCAATATTTCTATCCGACTTTACATAGAGTTGTCGAGGATGTACCTAGGTGCTCTCGATTCATTGATCTACAGACCTGGGCAACATGGCTTAGGAACTTCGAAACTAGACTTTTAGGTGTAAAGTGATGGCGAGGCTACGCACTAATAAGAGCTAGAAGATAGTCCATCGTCACAAGGTAGTACTTGATGTAGAATCCATCCAATATGTCTGGTGAGCTTTGTTGGTGGTAGCAGGGAATGCCATGGTATGCTAAAGCCTTGGATCTATACATAGTACATGCTGACCTAGTGATACCAGGATAACCAAGTGGCTAGCTATACTATACTATCATGGAAGGTACACTGACGTCTGGTGAAGCAATTGTAGATCCATGCACATGGTCTCATGCTAGATATCTTAAGATGGGAGCTACCTTAGGATAAGGTTAGAGAACTGGAATGTTTATGGATCCAGGTACGGGATCTTGGTAGCGTGACGAGGAAGGTGGTGAAGTCTCTCGGTTCGGCTTGCTCTGTATCGCCTAAAACGGCAACGGCACTGGTAACCGTACTCCCAGTCTCGGCGACGAGATCAGCGAACCTTCAACTCCTCCTACCTACACGGTGAATGATGGAGCAAGCTAGAATGAGCTTAGGTTTTTGATATCTCAACCATAGGTTGACTAACTAACAAGGAGTAATGTTGTATCCGGATAGGTGGGGAATATGGGATAGTGGTGCTAAAAATCCTCTAACTCGAGTTGGGTAACCTAGAATAGGATTAAACTGAGCGAAAGTGTTCTAGGTTGGCATGTATGACTCCATGATGCTATCATGAATGATAAGAGGTCATGGATGATCATCGATGCCATTAGGCCATGATCTGCTGAATAATGCAACTGCCCGTTATGAATGACAGGAGTGCCATGCATACTGTGGTGCAATCATAATTAGTGCAATGATGAGTCATATGGTGCAATGCTTTGGATAACACATCACTTCCATGCACAGGATGAAATGGCATGATGCAGATGCCCATTGTATGATGCGAGTTATGACATGGCCCAGTGCTGCGGATGGTGCGTTGATGCTATGCACCAGATGGCGTGATGCATAGATGGAATGGTGCTATGCAATTGCCCGATGGTATGATGCAATTTATGATATGGTGCAATTGCATATGGTTGCCATGATGCAAAATTTGCTTGAATGTATTGTGCATTACATGGCATGGTGTAGTGCAGAATCATGAAAGCATGGTGCAATGCGTGATTGCAATGGAATGATGCTCGCACGTCATGGTGCAATGCTCTATGGTGGTGCACATGTATTATGGTGCGATATATGGATACGATTGTGCAACACACACATGACGCGATGAGATGTTCATGCCTATGATGTAAGGTTTACACTAATCTAGGTTGATCTCTGGAATAGGATTTTGGTGCGAGATGCCACGGAAGTTCGAAGGTCAAAAGTTTATGATCTAATTCTGTTTTGGCTCTCTAACGTTTTCATTCCCCTAACCCAAGTCTCCTAGCTTACTCATGGGACTTTCTTGATAAGTGTAAACATATCTACTAGAAATTTTCTACTGCACGGTTGGTGGTCGACTACTTGGTACTATCGGGAGTGCATCCTATTAGTTTCGGTTCGTAGCTAGGTGCATCACTTGAATTTTTCCTACTATGATAGACTCATCCTAAGGTTGCAAATGGTAGACATACACAAGGTTTGTATTTAGGAACTAACGAGAGATTCTGGGTGAAGTTTCAAGATATAAACGCTGCGTCATAGGTGGATAGGTTAGTTCTGTCCTGCGTATGTATTTGACGAAACTAAGCCTTAAAGTCATCCTAAAGGTATGATAAGAATTACAAAAATTCTATATTCAAGTTCTATGTAGAGTTCTATCGGCTCTGGAAAAGAATTGGAATTTTTACATAGGTAGATTTCTGTAGAGAAATAAAACAAGGTGGGTAGTGCAGTGCTGTGGTAGTTTATCAGGTGCAAACGTTCGAATTTTATCCTCTTAGGTCACTAGTCCAAAAATTCTCAGAAAATTCCCAAGGCTTCCTCACTAGGTTACTAAGTTACTAACCAAAAATGATTATTTTATCACTCATGGTTTGGGCTGTACAAAAGTATGAAGTAGGTAACCTACAGACTCCAGATTCTGAACATATTCTAATGTGTGATATTTGATCATGATAACGGTCATCTAAAAATTCCAAAGAAATTCATGAAGCTTACTGGAGAAGTCTACGAGCTACTGGTAAAAGATTAGAATTTTATTACCTATGGTTTAACTCACAAAAATATGAAGTATGTCATTCACGGGTTTCAGGACACGACCAGGTATCTATTTGAATTTTTATTCAATGGTAATATTGCTAAAAATTCCAAAGGTTAAGTCATACGTGCTACCCATGTGAGTCTAAAATCTACCGTCAACAATTACTGAACTACTATTGCGACTGAAAATCGCCAAATGCGCTGAAAATGGCGATATGGTTAGCCACACCTAAACATGCTATGATGCATTTCAATAAGATCCAATGAAAAATCAAGGTAAACTCAATACTACTCCTACAGCCCACCCCTGAACAAGAACCTAAAAAGAATTCAACAGCAACCAAATACGTTCCTGCGAGGGGATAATTAGAGCCGTAAACTACCGTTGGAATAAAAAGAAAGATCGAAGATCCAAAATAAACCAACAATACATATGGGTCTAGTAAGCTAAGTTAACGAGCGTCTCTCAGCTGGGATAGTAACCCTTTAACAATTTATTTGGTGTATTCTTCATGCCCGGTTACGTATTTTATTTTTCAGAAGACTAGAATCTGAACTTTTTAGGACTGCCAGACAGCAGCCAATTCATGAATTTATATAGGGGAATACAGAAGAGATAAAATTGCTGAAAATTTCTGTGATGCTTCCTGATTAGTCGCAGTAACCTCCAGAAAAATTAGCAAGGTCAGATAAGAAGTAGAACTCTCTCGTAGAAAATCTTGAACAGCTGCTGGTCCACAATTCCAGAACACGGTCTTCGCTAGTTGAGCTTGAAACTTGCGAAATGATTGGACTTCCAGAATTTTGTAGGAAATTTAGGTAGGCCCATCAGAGACAGTAAAGCACCATTTAGTTCACTGGTTTACAAAATTTTACACTGTATTTAGTAAATGAGCTCAGTAATTTGCTTACACTCGAACATACCGGCTTCTTTTATCGAACTAATATGACATGAGGGAAACAAGAGACTTGATTTTACAAATAACAAATCACAGCAAGGTGAGGAGATAAAATGAGACTAAGTGAGGATGGTACCGACTAGAAAGGGGATGAGAAGCGCAAAACCAGGATCACACATCCGAATGGTTTTCCGAAAATAGTTCACTTTGAACCTCTTCGCAAATATTTTTGCAATCACCAAGCTAAGCTCTAGCCCCCGACAACAGTTTCAGTACTGCTCTGATACCAACCGCTGTGGCACCCCGGAAAATGCATTATAAAGAGTAACTATTACACAGGCAACGCGAACTATCTAATGGAGAATGGGGTCTCGAATTAAAAACCAAATAAGTACGGTAACCATCCATCCTCACATCGCAGACTTGCTAGATCTTTACCCATTCCACAATACATCCAAGTCCAAAATTCGAGAAAGTGTACAAAAGACCCCCGATAATCATAAGATAGCTTGCCAGTCCTCCCCGTCATACGCCCCGTCCAAACCACTCGATGGTGCGCGACCCAAACACGATACGTACCCCAGAGGACCCTCGAACCACAATAGCTATCCCCCAACCATCTCAATTATACACAACTCATACTCATGTTCAGCTAGTCCCCAGGAAAGGACTAACCTCACACTTTCATCGCAAGCAATTGATAAACCCACAAGTACTCTAAATATGCGAATATAAACGAGCAACAAAGTTATAAATATTACATAGAGGGTTCACACCCTAATTCATCACAAAGTGAACACAAAAGATTTGCAGCGCGAAATAACACAAAACCAAAAACCAGTGGCTGCCAAACCCATACCACAGGGCAAAACCGACTGGGGTAGAAGCTCAACTCAAACTAAACTAATTATCCTCGCCACCCCTCGGCGGGGGGACAATAGTAGACCACATCAGCTTCGTCGTGTCTTCACCTGAAAAAACTAGCAACGTGAGTACGAATGGTACTCCGCAGACTACACAATAATAATAGTACAAAGGAAGCATGCTGGTTCTATATCAAGGAAGAAGGCTATATTGATTTGATTTTGCACAAAGCTGATTTTATTGAGCAAGTAATACTTGAAACTATAAGCATTTTGTGAAATAACTCAATCTTGAAATTTTAAGACAGCAGAGTATATGGTTCTGAAAATGGAATATAAACGAGCATATAAAACCATGCTTTAAGCATCATCCATGGGCTCATCCTTGCCCAAACAATTGTGCTACACTAGCACACCATTTTCATGACTAAAAGCCAAGTCCATATTAACATTAAAAATCCCTTATATAAACCCATCCACTCGCATGACTATCCTAAGCTATGTCATGCGTCAACCACAAAACCCAAAGTTGGATTCTAACATGACCCCTGAGGCAACACATCAAGCGGTCGTCCCGTAACGTGCGACACGGCTATTCGAATAGTCTTACTCTGATCAGAGGTCCGACATCTTTACCCACACAATGTGATAGAGCCCTAAACGGCTACACTCAGTTTGATCCGTACCCGTCGATACCCACACTCTACCACATTGAGTGCGGACTAGAGGTCACAATAAACCTTTTGCACGCTTAGCCCCGACCACCTAAAACCACGTCTGGGCCCGACACTTAGCCACGGCTGCGTGGCAGCTAAGGCGGAGCTCACCGTCGCGGAGGCACCTCCGGCCATATGGATTCACCAAGTGCAGGCCCGCTCTGCAATACTCGCACTGAGGTCCTCCAAAGGTCTCTCCTCACGACTGACGGAACACTACCCAAAACGGGCGTAGATGGTCACAGCCTCCCGTGCTACTGAGTTAAGCCGTCCCACTCCCGGCGTGTGGAAAGTACGTAGGTGCTTGAATAGACGTCAACATGTCGGACTCTTAAGACCCAGCGGAGCTACGTGCATCGGGAAACACCATCCCTTCATCGCCCTATCACCCGTCCAAGTCAAACATATTCTCAATTATACATTAGAAGTGATTCTTTTCAGATTTAACCCACCATTCGCTTTAAAACTATTTAGAACGATAGCTCCATACTATCGACCTGTTCTAAGTCTAGAAAATAAGCATGGCTAAGCATTCGGTAAAAATGAAGGTATCCCAAAGTCCCTAACCAGGGTGACAATGTAGTATTAAACATGGCATCAATAAACCAAGAAATGGAAATGCATACAATTGGGTAATATTGACTCTACCGTTTTCCCATTTAAATAGACTGGAGCAGCATATAGATATTGTTTTCACAAAACAAATCAATTATTGAAAACATGGGTTCAAAACTGCTTAGACGCTTGCCTGCTGCAGCGAGGTCACACTCAGGCTCTGGTTAATCTCCACGGTACCCGTATCCTCAAAGGAATCTATCGATAAGAAGCAATATGCAAATCAGAAGCAATTAAACAGTCTATCTATGCAACATGATCAATTAATTTATGAGATAAATACAGTAGGTATGGTAAAAGGTAACCTAACAAGATTTAGGAGAAAGAACCAAGTCATTTGCATCCCTGGATGGAGAGAGATACAAAAATGACAAGGTAGAAGGCTGAAAAACGGCAAAAGCCGAAAACTATAGGAAAAACTCTAAGTGGAAAATAATGTTATGCCTTCTCTGGAGTAGGATTTATGAGTGTGGAGCATTTTTATCGTGAAATACCATATCTTCCTGGTCCGACAAAATTTGGTTTACTGAAATCCGATAAAATGATTTAGATATGAATTTACAAGTTAATAAACAAAAAGAAAGGTTAAAAGAAAATTACTATAGGCCTATTTGGAGGCCATATCCTTTATCAAATATACTTTTCCAATCAAGTAAGTTTACAATTCCTCCTGAGTTTAACAGAAGTGGTTATCACATTTGTAGCAAATAGGATGAATTTGATGGGAATATTTCAAGTCCCCATTAAGCCCAGAATAAGTCAATTTGCTTCATATTATTTTATAAGATATTTTCTGACAGAAGTTGTCCTATTTACTTTTACAGTACACTAAAGTTCACAAACACTTTATAGAGCTAACAAAATTGGTTTCATTCAATTTGGAGTCAAAATGGAGAATTTAGGATTTGCAAAATTTAGCCATTTTTCTGGTTGTAAGAGAAATCTTTTAATTACGTTTTCCTATTTCTTTTTGCACTTTTCTGATTTCCCTTGCAGCCCGGGCCCGCAGGCTAGCGAGGCAAAGCAGAGCAGGGCTATCGGCGGCGCGATGAGGCGCCGGCACGACGGGCACGGCGCGCGGAGGCGGGACGAGGCGCACAGATCGGACCGTCCGCCCCGAGTGTATGTCCGACCTGGGCGAACAGAGAAGGACGCAGGCAGACAGACGCCGGCGAGCTTCTGCGGCCACACCACGACCGGACCCACCCACCCAAGCAGGTGACGGCTGCGTAACGCGCGCTCGCTGTAGCCGGCCCCAAAGAAAAGACCACCCCACCCCCCACAACCCACACCACAAAAGAACAACCCCCAACGGCCACCCACCCAGCCAACAAGCCCCACACCCAGACCACCACCCCAAACCACACACCCCCACAACACACCACCCCACCAACCCACCCCACAACCATAGAGGAGTTCACGGCGGAGTTAAGGGCGCGTCTTCTTGACACTCGGGCTCAACCGGAATCTCGCCGCAGTCGGCGAGCCTCAGCGGCGGAGTGGTTCGGTTAGCTAGGCCGACTCGGCTACGGCGGTTTCTCAGCCAAAACAAAGCATGCCTTAGCGTCTAAAGGGTACCAAGATGCATCACTCGAAGGTCCTGTGCTGCGTCCTCGGGCCTGAATGGTGCACGAAACAGCAACGGTGAAGCGCGAACTCTGGCCCCACGCGGGCGGCACGAACCCCATCCATTCGGTGTTCACATCGCGGCCTCTTCCCGGAATAGTTTCTGCCCAGTCGGGAGGTGTCTAAAGGTTAGAAGAGTCTTCCTAGTGATGCCTCCTGTGCAATGAATGGAACTGAGGCACTACCAGACGAGAAAGACAACTCGACAGCCCAGCACCCCACCAGCGACAGTGTTGCCGGAAACCTGGGAACGCATGACGCATCCCGAGCTTCACTATCATCCTTCCTATTCCTATCTGCACGGGTCTTCTGAAATGCAAGCGCGCGATGACGCCGGCGCAAGGGCCGCGGTCCGAGCCAAAGGACCGGGTACCTGATATCGGCCCGCGAACCCGACCGTGATTTCCTGCCGGCCCCGGCCCAACCGCGCTGCAAGGAAGCATCCGAGCGGCGAAACCACGGCCCCGCCATCGCAACCGCGCGTACCCCACCACGGCCGCCCTAGGGCAGCACAAAAGAACAAAATGAACCAACGGTCAGAGGTATAGGCCCATCAACGTTGCCCGAAGCTCTAGAAAGCGGAAGCTCCACTGGCGCAGCAACCTCCCGAGCTCAACCGAACACTCTGAGCATGAAGGGACCAAGAATAAGCCCTTGACGGGCGGATGATCTTTGGGAGGGATGCGGTGGATTTCCTCCCGGTGGCGAACAGGAGCCGTGAAAGAGAAGGTTGAAGGTTCGACTGACGCGGAAGTTTGAGTCGGAAACCAATGGTCGATTCCGCTCCATATGGATAGAACTCATCATAGGTCCACTACCGTGTCGTGCGGTAGGGAACGACCCGAGAACGAAGGCACCAGACAACACGCTTCCGCCATGCAATGCTGAGCATCTCCACTGAACAGTGCGTAGCCTAGACAGGCTCCCACATGTCACCCGCCCACCAATGATACTTCCTAACTCATATTTACGCAGACTTTTACTCTATGACTTGTGGGTCCTTGATTAATTCCCTTATGGAAACAAGGAGGCCGGTGATAGAGTAGGAATGGGTTGACAAACTCACTGTCCAAGACTGGCCAGACGCTTACGGTGGCGCCAGCCCGGCTGTTCGTGCCAGGTCCCACCCTGGTCAGTGAAAAGATGAGAGGAGCAAAACCTCCCAGAAACGACAGTCGATGACGCATAGCTGTCAAAGCACGGCCCCAGTACTTTGACACATTCACTGTTATCACTGAGGTTCACCACAGGCCAGCGAGCATAATTCCAATGGCGAAATTACGGAAACCCCCAGGTAAAGAAACGAGTGCGTTCAACATGCTCCCACAAGTTCCCCAACCACAAATGGTCCTTCTAAGAAGTTTCTGCCGCTTCGCCTCCATGCCGCCGCCCGTGAAATGCAAAGTAGGCACCCACCGATACCAGTATTACCTGCCGCCTGCAGTTCACTTCCGCACTCCACACAACCCTTGATCTTATCATATTTTAATGTGTCTTTCTGGCAGGGACGACTTACACATAAGAACCAAAACAGTACACTAGCATGACTAACGGGTTCATGCTTGCCCACACCTTTGCAAAAGCTCGTGTCAATCTAATTATCTTCATTTTCACCCGTTATCCCCACCCAGTCGAATATTTAAGAAAACCTACAAAACAAACAAACTTCATTCCCGCTAGCCGCCCCTACGCTCCTGTCGCCGCTGCACGGACTTCCCGCCGTTAAAAGCAATATATTATTGAACAGAGGAATAACAATTCATGAAACAATTCATCTACCAGAGGCCTTACTCACATCAACCTGACCAATCCGATTTAGGACTATTATCTGTGAGGTATCTAGAAATATACCCTCGAACTACGGGACAACCCGTGCCAACCAACAAGCACAAAAACACAAGAACCATTAGCTAGGGCACTAAAATCTCGATACCCCTTACATTACCATTCTGGAGCCCCTGCTAGAACAATGACCAACCAACCCACAGCCAAGACCAAGCCAGCCCCCACCCGGCCCTATCAGCTGCCATTAATATTCGAAACACCTCGAGCCTGGACCCTCTCCTGCTCCCATCGCATCCCCAGCCGCGTACTGCTACCGTGCCCGCTGGCCCCCAGATCCGCCCCCCCCGTCCGCAGTTCAAACCACATGTGACGCCGATCCGACGCTCCTGGCTACGATGGCCGAGGACGCAGGAGAAACGGTCACACCCCCCACCACCAGACTCAGCCCCATCCCCCACAGACCCCCCGGTCGCGACAACGGGCACAGCGATGCCAGAGGAAGCAGTCCCCCGTGCACGAACCGCAGAGCCCTACGAGGCGACGCGACGAGAGATAGCGAAAGAGCTTCGGTACTGACCGAAGCTACCCCGAGCGCGCTCGATCGACCGCCTGCCGCCGATCCAGCCTGACACCATGCCGACCCACGGCCCACTGCCCTCCCAGCCCTTCATCTCCAGCCGTCCTTCTCTCGCTTGCCCTCCGTCTCTGCTGTCCAGATCAACAGCTCTCTCGTCTCTGAGCCGGTCGCGCGGGAAGACACACAAGGGCAGGGGGCGTCACGCCACACCCACAGACCAACCCCGACCGCATGGGGCCTCACAGCGAGGCGGCGAACTGAGGAGCAGCGCTGAGCCCGCCGGTGACGCCGCCCAGCAGCGCAAATCGCAGGGCGGCCGAGATATGGTCAGAGGCCGGTGACCCGAGACAACGCACACATGCCCTTGCATGCACTGAGCCTGCAGCGCACGCGTGCGCGGCGAGGATTGCGTTGCGAAGCACGATTCAAGCTTCTCTCTCGCTACCAGCCTGGCTGCGGGCGCCACTTTTAGCCAAGCGCCTACAGGCCCGGACCCAAAGTAGACGTTCAAGTACGACACCAACCTGTACCAGGTGCAGGGCTAGAAAGGACCCAAGTACAAGTCAAGGAGCCAAACACGTCCATAGTGATGTATAGAGTGAAAGAGACCCTCTGCCCACTTTCTTAAGACGACCGTCCCTAGTACGGTGTACCAAGCATCGCTTGCATCCTGCGTGCCGACACTATCATGCACAACAGAAACGGATGCATTTCGCCTTATCCATTACTGACTCTTGTAGTCTCATTCCTTGATCTGCATCACTGATAGTCTCACCCTATGCTGCCAGTTAATATGCAGGACCGGCCCAGTGCTTTTGTCGCCATTGGTCATGTACCACATGCAGAATACATCACATCATTGGTCTTCTCTAAAAGCCCACAGCAAATCACCAGACTGTAGTCCGTTTCTCTGTTTCTTTTTCCCTGTTTCAACAATTAAAGCATTGGTAGAATATCCGTAAGTGCAAAGAGTTTGGACCCAACTACGGGCGACCTAACAGGAAGAGGGCGCCACTCAGTTCTGGGCACCCCAATATCGTCTGTCAACGGGTGAAGCTCGCCCGCCCCTAACACCCAGCCCCATGCAGCCTAGATTAGCCACAGTTAATTAGCGAAGTCTAGACTGTAGCAGCATTCCCTACAGACCATACAATGTGGATAAGCATTTCTCCTTTTTTTTTTTCCCTTTCACCGACACCTACTGTACTTGCACTATCGTTGATCGCGCCGAACACCTGACTTGCTTGCGCCTTCATTTTTTTTTCATTAATGTGTTTCAAGACTATAAGAAATCTTGTTAACTTCTTTTGAACAATATACCTTTCATTAGATCTTTATTGGCGGATTTTCAAATTAAACTTTTTAACTTATTTTGCGCTTGGCCCTTGATATTTCTAGAATCTTTGTACAAGGCTTCAAACTTGTCCTTACTCAAAAACTTTGCCACACGAATGTACGGACCAACCCTACTATTCGTTAGCTTTCCAACGATGGACCACACGAAGCCCATAGCGACAGCGTGGCCATAGAACATAGCAACAGCAGTCTAGGATATCAACGATGAAAATAAACACAACCCCTTAGAGGAAAAATGATCGCCCTATTCTTGTCCCATCGGCCAATAATAATATGTTGGCGCCATACGTCGCACCCTAAACCCTTGCGGTGATACAAGACAAGGAGATTTATATAGGTTTAGGGTCCTTCGAATGAGACAGATAATACCCTACTCCTATCTTGGCGGATTGTGATCCTCCGAATTGTTTGCTTAGTTGACTTGCGTTGTTGGCTCGTGTGTTTGTATGAGGCTCCTCCTATGATTTCAGCGACCCCTGCTCCCCGATATCATTACCATAGGGGTTGGTTCCCTATTTGCAAGCTTACCCAGTACATAGATGAGCGTATTCGTGATACGACTATATCCCTCAGTACCCTGGGGTGCACGTGTCATGTCTCCCGCCCAGACAGTTCCTATTCAATCCTCTAACGTTATGGCCTCGCCACATACTTCTCTCGCATCTAGTCGGTATTAGGCCTCCCAAAATGGTAACTCGAGCACTATGCTCTTCCACAATAGCCCTGAGCCTGCGCAGCCATACGAGCTGTAGCTTGTTACGCTCTCCGCAGCTCAGGTCATAAACAGGCCCGAGAACTGCTTCAGATTTTTTTAGAAATCTTCCCGAGTGCTTTGCTCTTGGGATCCCCCAACCCTGATTGCTTGCAGGAGGACTGTGGCGAGGGCTCTGTTAGAAGAAAAAAAGTAGTACACCCTGAAGAGCATGCACCTATTAGGCTGTAGCCTAACTCCCATGCTGTGGCATCAACCTATGTAGAGATTCAAACAAATTACGTATTAGGAAGAATAGTGTGCACTGAAACA
>RYFJ01003367.1:0-34121 GCA_003991445.1 Oryza meyeriana var. granulata
CATGCCGTGTTAAAGGTCGGTTGTATCGACCCCGAAGCTTCCGTTCATTGGACGACAACAGTTTAAGTGACACTCGAGTGATGACCGTTTAGATGAAGCCGCGCGAGCAACTTGCCACCTCACCGCGGTAACGCTTGGCTCAGGCTTTCATCGTACCTTCTGTCGCACGCCATCGACCTGCGCACGGCAAGGTCGTGCTATCACTCCCTAGGGACCCCAAGCAATCCGCGGTTCCAGAAAAACTAGGCGTTACCCGGAGGATAGCGATGACGCGCTCCTATTGCTCCAGCCACCACAACTTTGATGCCTGACGCATCCTCGCCCACGCAACCCTTTTGTCGCTCGGGAGTCGCACCGCGAGCCACGGCTGTGCGTAAAACCAACGTTCCTAGACTCTCCTCTGCTCGGCCGAGAGCTCGAGTCCAAGGGCCACTGCTGGCGCAGGCACCTCCCCTTTTGATGATCGCCGGCAACTAGTATGGCTGCAACCTGAATCTTCATTGCGAGTACGCGTTAGTGCGACCCCATGAACTTGGGCAAGCGCGAGTCTACCCAGGAACTGTACGGACCTTGTATTGCCACATTTGACAGACACACTCGGCAGAAGTTTCCCATCCCCAAACAGATGGGCACCAGGTGTGCCCGAGGCCAGAAATAATGTCCCGGAGATCCATGTACGAAGAACCAGGCCATTGACGAGCACCGCTCGGAGCGCAACACGTGCCCGTTGGCTCCACCATCTTGGCGCTGCGGCCAGCTCACGAAAACTCATGTGGTCTCGACATCGGGGTGCGTAGCTTCTCGAGCATCGTGCTCGTCCGGACACCCTGCTAAAGCATGGGGGATCAGTGATAGTGTTTGCGGACCTGGCTGAAGCATTAATGTATTGCCTCTAACGTCTCCCATCTGCTGAACGACAGCTGGAGGCGACTGCATCCAAGCCGCTTGCTTTGAGGGGACATCAGGTCGGGCCCTTCTCCCCCAACTGGGGAAGCTGCATTCAGCCCTACGGCCGCGCAACAGTCCGGTCTCCCGAACTGGGGCTTGTCCCTTCGGTGTCGAACCACAGTAGTGCCTACTTGAAGCGGTGCGGTTACTAGAAGCGACACTTGGCGGCCCACCAGGTCAGCGATTCCTTCAGCTAACAACCTTTGTCCCCCGGCGGTCTGAGAGGAGGAATGACGGAGAGACCCATCAACCAACAGACGGCTCCCAGGCCGGCTTGCCGAAGTTCAACCGACGAAGCGCACGCGCGCAACTGCTCCCGTATGATGTTGAGGTGCGCGCCGTTAAGGCCTCGCCACCTCCTTCAGCGCAGAGCGCCAATTCGCCTGTCCTACTGGCGGCAATGATGCGTCCCATCGGGCGGTCCTGTTGGGCGGCCAGGTGCTGTGAGCGAGTACGCGCTGCTCAGCATTGCAACTCCTCCCTCCTCCTCGGGAGTCGACTCGCGCGCGGTCCACTGCCATCCTGTCCTCCAAGTGGAAACAGGGAGAAAATCAAATCAAACGCAGGACCCCCACCTAGCGTTGCCAGCATCGGTCGCAAACATCGTATCAAGGATCCGGAGGACCCCCTTGTGAGTTCGCCAGGGTTGTGGTGCGTTTAAATTGTCATAGGTTGATACGTAAGTAAAATTAGGCTAAGTTTATACAAGTCGCTGCACTACGTATACCCTATTGTTGATGTTCTGTTTCTTTCTCGGTTGCTTGTGAGAGATTACAACTTGCCCTGGAGAGTTTGATCACCCTCCCCCCTAGCCTTGGCTCTCTCCTTAATCTCTGGGGAATTACACAGTGCCGAAACTATGGACTGTATTTATTACAGAACTAGTTAATGGGTGTCAGTCTTCTGCTACTGTGGGGCCCAATCGCCGTCCTACTGAGCCCCGAGCCATTCTGAGAGAGACGGCCTTCGCCACGCTCCGCTATGGCCGTGAGTGTTTGTTGGAATATTAGGCTCCACGCGCCTGGGTCCCTACTGTCAGCCTCCCGCAAAAGTAGTAAACAAGAAGCCTGGTGGTGGACCGGTTAAGTTTTTTTTTTCCAAAACCCCCCCACGGCCGCCTGCCAAGGGCCCCCCCAACCGCCCCGGTTAGGAAAATTGATGATGCACTCGACTGGTACAGAGCCGTCCTGCCCCACGCCGCACATCCATAATTACGTCCCGTCGCCCTTATTGAGAGCCGGGAAGACCGAACGAGGCAGCATGCTCCGTCGCTCGTCATTAATGCCGCCTACCTTCGCGCACCCTAAGTCTCGGGTAGTCGAGTCGGCGGCAGGTTTGTGCCCTGAGCGCGCCGCTGCGGTCACGAAGCTCACCCTGCTGCGAGTTGGACCTACTTTTTGGACCTGCGGATCTCAGTGTAGCTTCTAGTGCGTTGATTATGCGTACGCCCTTGGTGATGTGATGATGTGCGCAAGTCGCCCCGAGCCACCGGTGGACCATTCCCACCGCACTAGCCAGCCACCACCATTCTGGTTCAGGACAGGCACATAGCCATGTGCTCGAGGAGAGATAGAAGACAGAGAAAAAGAAAGGAATCCCAGAGAAAAGGTAGTCCAAGAATACATGTGGGCCAGCCAATCTTCAAAGAAAAATATAATGTATGACTAACATGCAGGAAAAAAAAAAACTGCTTTTGACTGCGACGAGGTAACGTCTGGTTTTAGAGTTGAAGGGTGTAAATTCCGTATGAAGAGTTAGTGGGATTAAATTCAACTTTACTAAAGTTAAGAGAGGTCGACATCCCATCCAACCAATCCACCAAACAGAAAACTGAGTCATCCCATTCCAAAAAAAAACAAAAAACAGTAATGAGTCTAACACGTCCCACTTCGTTCTCAAACCAACGACATCTTAAGGAACGTCGAAAGAGGGAGGAGGAGCCGGGCTGGCGTGTGTGTCTCTCGAGTTGTTTCCATGGCCGCGAGCGCGACGAACGAGCAAGAAACATACAAACGACGACGCGAAGCCCAACTAACGATTGCACCAAAAATCTCAGTTTCTCCAAAAACAAAACCCCAAAGTTTGATTTAAGACTTCTTCAGTAGAAGAGAGCGCGTATTCCTCGCGGATGGCGAGAAGGATCTGTGGCGCCGGGTCCTTTGCAGTGGGGCGGAGAGCACGGCCGAGGAGAGGGCCCGTGGCGGTAAAGCAGTCGCCGTGTGATGACGGCGACCGGTCCTCGCAGTGGGGGTGCGGAGAGCAGCAGTCAGGGAGCGATGCCGTGGCGGAGAAGCATCGCGGGTGTGAGGAGCGTGCGGAGGACGCCGTCTAGACCGACTGGAACGAGGAGGAGTTCGCGGTCTCGCGCGGCGGTCGAGAGATGTGGCGGCGGATGGGTGCGGCGGCGGAAAGCATTCGCCGTCGGATGCGTTGGCCGCGAGCGCGGTGCGCCTCTCCGCGGGCCATAGTGGCATAAACTATAGAGAGCATACCATTGTTAATTAGATAAAATAGCGGGTTGTTTTAATAAAATTTTGACACACGCAGGCATGGAAATACGAAAAAGGGTCTCGGTATTATTCCAGTAGAAAAAAATTAGGTTTTATGTAAAATTTTGGGATGCCGCAGTGCCACAGACGTCTCATTATTCGGATTGGCTGCTCGGTTGGCCCCACGGAAGCTGTTCCCGGACTGCTGTGCTAATGGGCGCGACAGCTGGTGATGGACTCAGGATGAGTGAGTGCACAGATCGGACGGCTGTGGTTACCTACCACTTTAGTTTCTCCGTGATTCGAGGGAAAGCCAAAAACGTTCAAGAGCACCCTCTAACATATTCCCTAAAACCAAATTCTAAACTAAGTCTAAAATCAGGTCTTCAACAATACCTAAATCGTTTTTAATTTTACCACATCTCAAACCGACCCAATCTAACCTAGATTTGTGATTCTCTCTGCGCTCTCAAATCTAGTTGATCCGGAAACGAAACATCAAATGTCCAGTGATAAGGGGGCCTCAACGTCATGATCAAAGTTTTAGAAACGAAAATACGAGCACTCTTGCACTAGGGAATAATTTTTTACCCTTTAATTTTTTTTTGGTTCTAAAGAATTATTTGAGAGTTAAATTTTTAGTGTACTCTTGGAGATGAGACATGGGCTAGGGCACTTGGATCTCCACATTGTACCTAATTGTTTGGGTTGCCAAACCTTTAAGAATTTTGGGGCACTGCCAACATTTTGACTGGGAACCGCATTGATTTACTAGTGGTCGTGCCCTTTGTCTTGTCCTAGATGGACTTGTACAAAAATCAACATTCGGACACAATCATATACATGATCTTTGCTCAAGAACAGTTGTTACAACAAAATCGTGCAAACGATCCTGGTACATCCAGCATGCATACGATCAATAGTTCCCACGGCACAGTCTCCGAGGATTAGGCTTTTTCACTTACCAATTAATACGAGAGACATAATAGTACACAAGATACACACTACACAAGGAGCTAGCGTCCATTGTCACGTACTTCCTCCGTCCCCTTCAAACTTTAAAGTTTTTTTATTCTTCTTAATATAAAAAATTTTATAGCGTACCAGTTGTTTTTATCAGCCACTTTTTATTTGAATTCTTCTCATCTTACTCCACTTCCTCGTCCTATAATACTATTATTTTTATCATTTAAATTTGTTCCAAAATACTATTACTTTTTTACCTATCAACCAATCACAACCATCCCTCCATTACTTTTTTTTATCGTATCCTCCCATCTCAACCAATCACAACCTACTCCTCATCCTTAATTTTCTCAAAATAGAAATTACTACTTTATTGATGGACTGGAGTGAGTAATATCCTATCACCCCCAAAACATCACTTATTTAACGGAGGACATACCGGTCTTTTCTGTTCAACCTTAATCTTTCTAAAAAGAAAAAATATCTCTTATAGAGGGGATAGAGGAGTACTTCGTTTCTAAAATATAGCTGCCTAGTAATATTTTAGGTATTAAGGTAAAAAGTATAAAATACCTTTATTAATAAATGGTGGGGTGATGGAAATTAAGAATAGAATAAGTAGGATGCACGTCTCCAGGGTTAGTAATGGAGGTGATATGCGATTGAGAATAGTATGAATGAAGGAATGGTATAAAAAATCACTTTTTAACATATCTACTTACTTATATTTTAGATAAAATTTAAACTTAAATAATGACATTTTGCTCATGATACTTATAATGTGCTGCTTGAATCAGCTGGATCAAATCGTATTAGAATCAAGTAAATCAGTCCATAGAAAGAGCCTGATTTGAAGTGGTTAGATTTTTAATTTTATTATTCTTTTCTTTAATCTTCTAAATGATGTTTCAAAATAATTAACATGCAGTACTAGTTTGTTTTCAAAGTTAAACCTTTCATCCACATCATAGGGAGTAATATTTGACTTGAAATCCTATATACCTATACGGTTCATCCCCAGTTTAGATATTTCCAGCATTGTGGCTAAGCCACGTCATACAAGTTTCCTCTAATTCTCAACACTCGTTTGAGTATATCTGTACCCATTCGGCCTATTCCTCAAACAGTAACTAAGGCTGACGGCGTAACTCTGTTGCCATGCCAACGACCGAGAGCCGATGAGAAGGGCAGACCGGTTTGCCTGACGTGACAGCCACATTGCACAATCGCTGGAAACTAGATTATCACCACAACTATATCTTTGATTAAGGCGCCCTTCGGACGAGTTTTTCCAGCAGGTAACACGTAAAATAAAAAATATTATTAGCATTATGATTAATTAAATATTAGTTATTTATAAATTAATAATAAATAGATCTATTTAATTTTTTAAGATACTTTCATAAAAATTTTATAAAAACAAGATACACCATTTGACCATTCGAAAACGCTGCTCACTACGGAAGACGAGAAAATAAACATAATCTAGAAGCCAAGTCCAACCCATCCTAAGTAAATCCCATGTACTATGTGATGTTGAATGATGTATAACCACAGGATTAAGGCCTCATTTGATTTATGTTTATTGACAATTATTGCTATAAATTATCTACTTTAATTATAAAGATTAATTAAATTTTTAAAAATAAACATAACAAATACTACCTTCATTCGAAAAGACTTCATTTCCCATCATACGCATACCGATATAAAATCTATAAAAAATACCATGACTTCTACTTTATCAAACTTCATTTAATTATCCCCACTACAGGGCAAACTGCATACATTGATTGCCTGCAGCTTTTTTAGCAGTTATCTTGTTGTTCTTTTGATGGCCTTGTATAACTTTGGTGCAATTAGGGATGTTCTTTTTTATTTATTATTTATAGCTTATGTCTTAGATTTCTGTTAGTATGTTCTTAATACGTAAAAATATATTTTTTTAAAAAAATTCTATATAAAAATCATTAATAGATCATTTTTTAAGTTTTTTTTAATAAATTAATATTTAACTTAATTACGTATTAATGATGTTCTTGTATGTGGCTTATAATTCAAACAACCCGCTTGCTGCCCCGAGCAGAGTATGTGTGGTCGTTTGGTGGATGGCCTGGTCCGGCATGTGACATGGCTGGTCAACAAACTTTGGTCACTTTATAGCCAATTTCAGTCCTACTAAAATTTAGTAGTATTTTGGAGTTACCAAATTTGATAGGATTGGTTGTGTTTAGTTTAAAATCTTACAAAACTTCGATAGAGTTTTTAAGAGCGGAAGCTTCCAAAATTACTAAAATTTAGTACTCCTCAATTAGCATCGTAAGAATGTGTTGGTTTGTTACCCTACAAAAAATTTGTAATGATAAAACTTAAAAGGGTCGGAAAGTGGCACAAAATGAATAAGCTCTAAATTAGAGTTTTAGTATGAATTTATTCTTATACAAATATTATCAAATGTAATTTGGATGGCTCTTCTCTCCCCCCCCTAATTCCCTTTCCCTTTTATTTTTCTTTGTTAGCGATAAGGAGTGCAATTTTACAAGTTCAACTTAGAAAATCAAATTATATATATTTATGACCAGATGAGGTATCTTCTATTTTTAAGGAAAAAGTCCAAATTATCCTCCCTAAACTTTTTGCAGTAGTTTAATTTACCTCCCTCAACTCAAATACGGAACATATACCAGATCGGAGAGATGGTATATCCTTGCACTTTGCTACAGTGCATACATTCTAGGTCCTCGAACCTTTTGAACCAGACAAATTACGACCCCGCGTATCCTGAACTTTTGAAAAGTTAATTCAGGGAGTAAAATATTCGGTATTAGTGTTGGAGGGGAGTAAGTCGAATTACTACTAAAATTTGAGTAGGGGGTAATTCGGCTTTTTTTTCCTTTTTTTAAGGAGACAGCAAGACGTCGGACGTCTGATCTGGATGCAGTCGTTGAATGCCAGTTAAGCCGTTCAATCTGGAGTAACAAAGCAAGGGATGCACGTTTCCTCCAGGCGGGCATAATAGCCTTTTTTTTCCTTTGCATGCTGCATGCTCCCCGTGGAAGTACTGACGTTGCAGCTTCTAATCTCAAGTATTACCACCAAATTTGTTGATTTGGTACGTAGAAATTTAAAGGTTGCTGCCAAATCGATTGCTCCACTGTCCATCTGCAACAATTATCATGAAATATTTTGTTGCCACGATTGAAACAGATTCTTTTTATGTTGGAATAAATCTATATAGTCATAACAACTTAAGAAATCAACGTCTTGCTACAACAAAATAGTTACTCAAGTGTAGCAAATAAATAATCTTATGGATTAGCAAAACAATTACTCAAGGCCTAGCTACCCTTCACTACTGTTGCCATTCTCCACGGATAAGCTTGAGATCGAGCGGTTAGGGGTGGGCAGGGGCGCTCGTGTTCCAGGTGCAGCGAGCAGAGGCAGGGGCTACCTCTCCCGTGCTTAAATAGAAGAAGGGTTTCCGTAGAAGAAATAGAACAAGAGTTAAAGCTTAAATTGATACACTGATTTAATGTCAGGTGTTCTATATGCCCTTTCATCCATCAGAAATTCATATCTAACAAAGCACCAAATCAGAGTTAGGTTTTTTCTTTATTTTTAAAAAACTGTTTTAAATTAATTTTATAAATAAACCCTTTTAAAAATTTTATTTTCAAATCTATTTTTTTTTTGACCATGTGAAATAACTTGCCATTGTATAAATACTAATTCCTTCGTTCCAAAATATAGCAACCTTGTCCAGATTTACAAGTTGTTCGGCAGCACTTATATAGCGGTGGCTTATTTTCTCGTTTTCCATGAGCACGCTTCCCAAACTACTAAATAGTGCGTTTTTTATAAAAAAATTTCTATATGAAAGTATCTATAAAAAATCAAATAGATTCATTTTTTAAGTTTTTAATAGTTAATACTTAATTAATCACGCGCTAATGATGTTTTACATGTGACTTATAAGCCAGAAAAATAAATCAATTCAAACACCACCTTATAGTACTAGGGCTATTCACAATGCAAAGTTTTATTACACGGTTTTCAAGAGTTCCATGTCATCTAAGGATATTTGATTTGATGGATGAAACTATTTCTCCTAATACAAAATTTCATTTCACGGTTTTATATAGTAGCATATCATTTAAATATTATATCTAAATCACCAATGGGAGTTAATGAAATATATAGAGGTAAAACACAAACTCTCTCAATGAGAGTTTCATACGGTTTTCAACATGTTAAAAACAGTGAGCACCAATTTCATCTTGATAAAACTAATTCTATCTCTTTTCTCTTTAGTTCTTTATCATGTCATTATATATGCTAATTTGTCAATTTATTTAATGTGTATGAAATCTTTATGAAACATGCACTAAAGCTGATCTAAGTGATATCTAATCTAATACTTATATTACAATATTTCAGGATGGAAGAAGTACCACGCCACATGACCACGGTGCATCTTGTCAATCCTTTTTCCAGGTCATTAGGGTATGTACAACAGATAGACGGGGGTCATCTGTAACAGGCTGAAATCTGTCATATAGACAACTAAAAAGACAGTTCATATAGTAGGGTGTCTGTTTCCCTGTCTGCAGGCTATTTAATACTTTGCATATGGGCAGATCAATGATGCAAGCTACTAGGATTTTGTATGTCACCGTGTTGCTGTCGAGCCAGTGCCGCCTGCATCGGATGCCGTCCGTGTGCCTCGGCTGCTTCGCATTCTCCCTTCCCTTCCTTGCTTGCACATCTAGGGATTTTGGGCAACCGCGGCGGCAAGCACATCTGAGCGGCTGCTGCTGCTTCTTTGTTCTGCTCCAGCTCCGTCGGCTACTGCTTGTTTTCCAGCCGTCAGCTCCAAGGCTAAGCTCGGACGGCGACGCGTGCTACCATCTTGTGACTTCGGAGGTCGGTGGCGACGGGAGGCTCGGGGCAGGCCACCAGCAAGACCTAGGTCGTGAGCGCGGCGGCCACGAGGTCGGGTGCAGGCAAGAGGCTACGAGCGCCTCGTCGCAGGCTGTGGAAGGTGAGGAACACCGGTGCAACCGTGTGAGGGAAGGCGAGGACACGGGATCCGCGAGGCACCGAGTCTTCCTACAACGCTGCTAGAGCCGACATCTCAGCCTTGGGCCACGAGCCTTTCCCATCGCCTCACGAGACGACGCGGCCTCTGTCTCCAAGCCTCTGTCTCCAAGCATCAGCAGGGTTCTTTTTGCAAAAAAATACATCACGGAGACGGGCTGAACAGACCCATTGTACATGCCCTTACGGATGGATGGCACCTCGACGTACGGCTTAAATAGACGGCATTTTGGCACACGCGCGCCATGGACGGAAACTACTGTCTCCGACGGACGGCAAGTCGGCATGCATGCAAGTCGTATTAATTATTCTTGGTTTGCTGCCCGTTGAGATGCATGCATGCGTACGAATATTCGTGTATATGTGCATACGGCAAGTCAGCTGCTTATCCTCTTGTTGATTTGCCAGCCACCTCACAACCTGTACGTGCATGTGGCCATGTGTACGTATATATGGACGATATTGCCGCAAGCTAGTTAATTAGCTACTTCCTCAACTTAGTATTAGATTGACACGATTTTGTATGTTTTAGCTTGTGTTAAATCTAATAGTAGGTTATAAACTGAGGGAGCAGTTGGCTAGTCTACATGCATATGCTTGCACACAATAAATTGATAGCATTACGCCCCGTTCGGCAGCACTTATAGGTCTAGCTTATTTTCTCGTTTTCCGTGAGCATGTTTTCCGAACTGCTAAACAGTGTGTGTTTTGTAAAAATTTTCTATATGAAAATACCTTAAAAAATCAAATATATCCATTTTTCAAGTTTCTAATAGTTAATACTTAATTAATTACACGTTAATGATATTCTTCGTTTTACGTACGACTTATAAGCTAGGACAATAAGCCACTTTAAACACCACCTAATCACTTACTTGCTATATATATACATATATATGATTATTTTCTATAATCATATATATGTACAGTATGGGCACCCTAGAAATGCATTATGAAGAGTAATTACTATGACAACGCGAAATATCTAGATAGATGGGATCTCGAATTAAAAACCAAATAAGTACATTAACCATACATCCTAATTGCAGCCTTGCCATAATATTTACCCATTTATAATACAAATCCAACGCACCGAATTCAGAAATAAAGAGATATTTTGAGAGTTGATTCACCAGTCCGAAACGACAAAGTATGCCCGTCAAAACACACGAAGGTGCCGACCAAACACGATACACACTTCTGGGGACATGTTCTACGGTTAAACCAACATCCATACATCTCATCATTTCTAAATTCTTACTAATGTGTGACTAGTCCAGGAAAATTCTAGTCCCACACGTTTATCTTAGCAAGTAATATCCAATATAGAGGGTATTTAGCTAATTAAACAAGAAGTACATATACAGATACATATTAATTAATGTTTACATAAGCCGTATATGCTAAATAGTTAGTCCATCGGAAGCTTGGCTACTCAAAACCCTCAGGCAACCGATTAAGGGTAAACCCTTAGATAGAACCATCCTGATCAACTTATTCACCCACATAGTCATCATATAAATCTTCATCTTCACCTGTACGTGGATCTATAGGAGTATACACAAAAATAAAATATAAATCAGTACGCAAGCTACTGGCAAGACCACAATCAAAGCTAACCATACATGTGAGCTATAACCAAGATAAAGGCTGTATGAAGAGGCTCAGTTTTATTGCATAAAGCTTTTTATTTCTCAACAATTTAAAAAAGAAGTTCATAAATCAAATTGCACAATAAACTGATAGAGTAACATCATGGCATCGACTTTCATAGATAAAAACTTCACTGCCCTCCTTGGCAGCAAGACTATAATACAACTTAATACTTCAGCTCTATTCCATCAAGCATTTCATCAATTACCAAGTATAAATCAACATAAATCTTCACCCAACCATCCCATTCCATAAAGCATTTTGAAAGCATAAATCTATACTCAATTGACACAACCATGCCACTCATGACCGTGAGCACGGCTAACCGACTAGTTTTGACTCTGCAGAGTTTGTACAACTTTACCCACATGATATGATCGCTCTAGTTTATCCGGTATCCGTCGGTACCACCACACTCTACACATTGAATACGATCTAGAGGTCATAACATAGCTTTTACATCACCTAACGTTTAGCCTTGCACCAGCACAAGATGTGTTACTCCATATCGGGGCGCTATCCCGATGCCGTGGGTGATGGGCCCACGTCTTAACCCAGCACCGTGGCGGCAGCCTACCTGGCTCCCCACGAGGCACACAACGTTGTATTGGACAAACTTAGACGCTTATTCCGTTACGGGATATAGGTAGCTCCTCTAAACAGCCCTACGGTCCGTTGTAGGCACTGCTCATACTACTCTGCCTACCAGAATACAAGGCTAAACATTAAGCAACTTAATCCATTATGGTTATCTCATACTAGCGCATGTGGTTGTACTATTTAACATGAGATATGACACTGAGTTCAGTCCTTAAGCAACCCAGGCAAAACACTCCCCCTATCGATACACAACTATCACATATGTGTACCACTTGCTTGCCCTATCATCCATCAGAAATTCACGTCTTGCAAAGCACCAAATCAGAGTTACGTTTTTTCTTTATTTTAAAAAACTGTTTTAAATTAATTTTATAAATAAACCCTTTTAAAAATTTTATTTTCAAATCTAAATTTTTTGATCATGTTAAATAACTTGTCATTGCGTAAATACTAATTTCTCCGTTCTAAAATATAGTAACCTTGTATAGTACTAAGCCTATTTCCAGTGCAAAGTTTCATTGCACGGTTTTCAAGAGTGCCATATCATCTAAACATATTTGACTTGATGGATGAAACTACTTCTCCCAATACAAAATTTCATTTCACGGTTTCATATAGTAGCATATCATTTAAATGTTGCATATAAATCACTGATAAAAGTTAATGAAATATGTAGAGATGAAACACAAACTCTCTCAATGGAAGTTTCGCATGGTTTTCAACGTGTTAGAAACAGTGAGCATCAGTTTTATCCTAATAAAACTAATCCCATCTCTTTCCTCTTTAATTCTTTGCCATATTATTATATATACTGATTTGTCACTTTATTTAATATGTATAAAATCTCTATAAAACATGTACTAGTACTGGTCTAAGTGATATCTAATCTAATACTTATATTAGATAAAAGAATACCACGCCACACGACTACGGTGCGTCTTGTCAACGCTCTTCCAGGTCATTACGGATGAATGGCACCTCGACGTACGGCTTAAATAGACGGCATTTTGGCACACGCGTGCCATGGACGGAATCTACTCTCTCCGACGGACGGCAAGTCGGCATGCATGCAAGTCGTATTAATTATTCTTGGTTTGCTGCCCGTTGAGATGCATGCATGCGTGCGTATATTCGTGTATATGTGCATACGGCAAGTCAGCTGCTTATCCTCTTGTTGATTTGCCAGCCACCTCACAACCTGTACGTGCATGTGTAGGGCTGAAAACGGTTGTTAAAATTTTTAAACCGATCGAGGTCGTTTTTCGGATTTTACCAATCGTTTCTGTTTTTTACCAATGGGAAATGATTCGAAAATGATTTCAGTAGTTTACCGATCGCTTCCGAAGTTTATCGTATTTATTTGAAAATTTACCAATGGTACTAATTTGGTAAAGGGTCTGACATTATCACATTGTCATTACTTTTGTATATTGTCATGTTGGATAATTATTTACATTGCTTTCTTTGATGAGTGGTTATTACGTGACATCGCTATTATTATATTTAGTGATTATGTGAGTTACTCTAGACATCACATGTGAGGTAAAGTTATTTCCGGATGTCCAACCGAGTAACTCCATTTCCGAATTTTTCGGAACCGTTTTCATTTCCGACATTACCGTTTCCGATTCTGATTCCGATTCCGAGTACAAAATATGAAAATAGAAATGATTTAAAGGTTTTTTCGATTATTTTCGACCATTTTCAGCCCTATTCATGAGGCCATGTGTACGTATATATGGACGATATTGCCACAAGCTAGTTAATTAGCTACTCCCTTGGTTTTAAAATATAACAATCTAGTATTAGATTTGACACATCTAGGTTGTGTTAAATCTAATACTATATTACTATATTTTAAAACTAAGAAAGTAGCTAGCTAGTCTACATGCATATGCTTGCCCACAATAAATTGATAACATTAGTCACTTACTTGCTATATATATACATATATATGATCATTTTCTATAATCATATATATGTACAGAACATCGTCAAACAGATGTAGTAATTATCTAATCCCTTGTAACATATAAAGTGAATATTAGACTCATTTTGTAGATATTTTATGTGAAATTCAATAACATAGACACATTTTGATAATATAAGTGGTAGATCTAGTTAAAGATCTATAGTTACTAAGGGAACAAGACAAATTTGTAGTTGTTTCAAAGGTAAGGGTTACTATTGCAAAATAGTACTCCCTCCGGTATTTAATGTTTAACGCTATTATTTTTAGACATATATCTAACCATTCGTCTTATTAAAAAATATTATGTAATTATTATTTTTTAATTTATTTTATCGTTAAAGGTAATTTTTGAATAAATAATCAAACGAACGGTCAAACTTATATTCAAAAATCAACGATATCAATCATTAAAAATCGGAGGAACTACAAGCTAATATCTTAGGTTGATGCATGTTTTCACCACGCCAATTAACCTAGCTTGGCAAAGAGCTGATGTGGTAATTAGGACCTGTTTGAATGACATCCACACACTTTGCCACGCTTTGTCCGATCCGCGGAGACAGCAGCGCGACCAACTGAGAGGCGCCACGTCTCACGTGTAAAGACGGCCCGTCGCTGACCAAACTGACCACGCATATGGGCCGTAGCCACCCAAACTGGGCCTTAGGAGAGGCCCAAATCGCCACTCTCCAGGATTAATTGCCACAAGATTGGCTCCTGCACAAGGCCCTGCACACCGGCTTAGCCGAGCGCGCGAGCGAGCATGGGCCGACCAAACCAGCTCGGATAATGGGCAGTTGAGGAATTTTTACTGTTACTAATTTAATTTTTTTTTTAATTTACAAAACTAATTTTCGGTTTGAATCATTTGCAAAACTAGTCTCTTGCCGCCCTGGGCCACGGCGGGATTTAAAAACCGCCGTGGCCTAGGGCGGCGAATGGCATCCTCGTCACCCGGGGCTAACGGCGCCGGCCGCCGTTAGCCCCGAGGACGCCACGTGGATTCGCCGCCCTGGGGGACTGGGGCATTCGCCGCCGTCCCCAGGGCGGTTATAGCCATTCGCCGCCCTGGGGGAGGGCGGTTTTTTGCCGGCCCCTATAAAATCCCTTCCTGCAGTCACCGCGCGTCATTTCTCCCTTCCGCCTCCAGCGTTCGTCCAATAGAGCTGAGGGAAAGGAGGAGAAGTACAGCGTCGAAGCCCTCACAGATTTTTTAGCCGAATCCAGGTATTTTTTTGATCTCCCTCTGTTATGTAGTCAATTTTTTAGACAAATGTTAATTAGTAGTAGACTTGTAGTGTAATATCCGATATAGTATGAAAATATTAGCGGTTTGGCATAACCATCGTTAGTGTTAAATTTATTTGGCCATACTAGAAGAACATAGCGGAGAAGTAGTAAATTGTAGATATTTTAAAAATAAATATGCTCCGCCATGGCCATCGTTGGTATACGTCATTTTGATACGTTAGATAAACCTAGCGTATAACTTTATTAGCGCCGCTGGGTCAGTTTGTAAAATATAGAAACGGTAATGGTTTGACTCATACGTATAGTCTTTTTAGGGAACGAATATTGATTAGTACAGATTAATAAAATCTTTTTTGTGAACAGAAATGGCAAATAGAGTTGTATTCGCGATATATCACGGTGAAGGAAATGTCAGACAAGGACAATATGGGGTAGATTTATCGGAGTTCAACGTAGCACAAAAGGGAATTATAGCTCCAGCTGAGAGAAGTTTTCCTGGAGTTTACAATTGGTTAATGAGGGGATTCGGAGTAGATCCTCAAGTAAATGCAATTACGGTGTACGCACTGGTTAGCTGGGCTGTGGAAGGTTTTTGGTAGGAATTGATGCCAATAGATTCAACGGCCAGCTGGGTATTTTTTGTGGAGAGTGCACTGCAGCGAGGATGGGCACCGAGCATCCTAGTGGTAGTGCATGACGTGGTCAGCATTGATCAGGCTGGTCCGAGTACAGCGGAAGGGCCCGATGAAACAGGGGAGCAAAATGAGGCAGAAGACGAGGGTGCCGGAGAGGAAGGAGGCCAAGAAGACATGGGACCGGGGGGTTTGCAGATGAAGGGAGAGACACCCAGGTCTAGTACAGGAGATGAAAATTGAAGACTCAGAACCTGAGCATATGGAGGATGATGATTCTTCGGAGGACGATGTACACCCGGCAGAATGGGACAACGAGGACTTCTCCGGACTCGTTGTCTCAGAGGGCACACCGTGGCATGGGAGTATCGGCAGAATGAAGTGGTGCAAGGCGCTAGATACGCCGAAAAGCACAGTTGACAGAGGCTGTGAAGATGTGGGCTGTGTCACTTGGGAGGGAGTTCTGGGTATCAAAGTCCACAAGATCGGTATACGAAGTGAAATGTGCAAGTTCAAGCGATGGATGTCCATGGAGGATGTACGCATCCAGGAAGAAATATGACGACTGTTGGTCCGTGTCAATCGTGACGGAGCACAACTGCCATCTTCCGGGTGTTCAGAAGTACCACAAGAACATATCATTTGCATTCATCGCTTCAGAGCTGTATTATGCTGTTGTGGAGAACCTCCGGTTCGAGCCCAAGTCAATTATCAGCCGCATCGAGGAGAAGTACAAGTACACCATTACATATGCCAAGGCATGGAGGGCCAAACAGAAGATAATTGAAATGAGATTCGGTAGTTTTGAAGCTTCGTACAATAATTTGCCTCGTCTACTGCAAACCATCTGTGCGAGGAATCCTGGCAGCTACTCCGAAATCAAAAGTTTCCCATCGTTATCAAGTCCTGGGCAGAGCGTCCTTCAGCGGGCCTTCCTCTCTCTGCAGGCGTGCATGTTTGCATTTGTTCATTGCATGCCCATTCTCTGCATCGACGGCACATTCCTAACTGGAAAATACAGAGGGCAAATGTTGACGGCAATCGGAGTAGACGGGAACAACCAAGTGTTGCCAGTGGCCTTTGCCTTCGTCGAGGGCGAGAACACAGAGAGTTGGTACTGGTTTCTGAAGCTGGTTAAGGAAAAGGTGGTGGAGATGAGGCCAGATGTATGTCTCATACATGACCGTCATCCAGGGATGCTGCGTGCAATTCAGGAGCTGCGAAACGGCTGCGCAGACAAGGGATATCCTCCGGTGTGGGAAGATGTGAAGAGCAGATGGTGCATGCGTCACATGGGCGCAAACTTTTATAAGCAGTTCAGAAACAAGGAGCTGATGGCCATGTTCAAACGTTTGTGTGCCCAGAATCAACAGAAGAAGTTCAATGAGCTGTGGAGGAGACTTGATGAGCTGACAGCCAAATATAGACGCGAGAGTTCTGCAAGACCCCCAGCTAGAGGTGTTGACGGCCCTGAAGCTTTAGATGCACTTCCCACCAATTGTAAGGTACGTCAGGATTGAACCTATTCTACATAACTAACTGCACTTTTTATGCGGCTAACGCGAGATTTTCTTTACCAGACCCACGCAGCGGATCTCACCTCCACCTGGGGGACACTGGGCGGGGATCTGCCCCGAGCACCTCTGCTTGGATCTCTACCGAGGACGACCTCCTTCCGGAGCAGGACGTGATCGGGTCGTCACAGCTCGGAGGTGCACCGCACACACAGCCGCACGACGCCGGTGCTTCCCCTGCTGCTCAGGCGGTCCGAGCTACCCGTGGGGTACCGGCGGACCGCCTGACATACTCGCGCGGGCACGTGCGAGCGCAGCCTAGGAGGACGAGAAGGCGTATGACCTAGGGGCTATTGTTGTATTTATTTATTTATAGGTCTCGCATTACTTGTTTAAATTTGTCATGTCCATATTCATCTCCTGTAGACTCGATCCCATCCTTCAGATACATTGTATTGCTAACAATGTAGTCTCACTTGTTGTATTTCGTACTATGGGTGTCGCATTCATCATGCCGCAATACGAATGGCTCGCATCTACCTATTATCATGTCATTAAAACGGACCGGCCTATTACCATGTTATTAATTAAGTTTTACGAAAAATAAACTTGAAAAAATGATCAGCACGATTTTACAAACCAACGCCCACCATCGTCGGATTATAAAAAAAAAACTGTCAAAAACATACCCTAAACCACGATTAAAACTAAATTTTGTTAAGCGTGTAGGCGAAAGACGGGGAGGAGTGGATTGCGAGTGCCAATCCAGACATACGAGGAGTGGAATGCGAGTGGCGATCCGGGAATACCCTCAGTTTGACAAGTTCTTTTCACGACGTGAACAATATATGATATTTGGTTTTTTTTTAAACATCCACTCAATAAATGCAATGGCACAATAAATAGAATTTAAGAATTTAATTTTGACAAATAAATTTTCAAAAATTTTGGGGTGAAAAATTAGCAACAAAATTTTCAAATTTGGTAATTTGCAAATGGCTCTAGGGGGCCGAGGCCTGGGCTGGGCAATGGTCCGATCGGGAGGGAACGGTTCGATCGGACGGTCCGATATCTAATCGGACGGTCCGATCCCTGTGCGAACGGACCGTCCGATTGCTGGGCGGACGGTCCAGTGGATTTGCCGCCCCTTGCATTCGCCGCTGTCCCCCAGGGCGGCGAATGTAATTTTGCATTCGGCCCCCTGGGGGCATTCGCCGCCGTCCCCTAGGGCGGCGAATCCACGTGGCGTCCCCGGGGCTAACGGCGGCCGGCGCCGGTAGCCCCGGGTGACAGGGATGCCATTCGCCGCCCTGGGCCACGGCGGTTTTTAAATCCCGCCGTGGCCCAGGGCGGCAAGAGACTAGTTTTGCAAATGATTCAAACCGAAAATTAGTTTTGTAAATTAAAAAAAAAATTAAATTAGTAACAGTAAAAATTCGTGAGTTGAGCACATGAGGATTTTTTTTTTATTTCTTGAACCTTTTTATGGTTTAATTTTTAAAACTAAACCCTCCTAAAACTTATTTCCAAATCAGAACTTTTTGGCCACGCCATCTTTCTTGGTACGGCCAAACATCATATTTGAAAATAAATTTTCAAAGAGTTTATTTTAAAAAAATAAATAATAAAAAGGTCTAAACATTAAAAAAATTCGCACATGAGGCATGAATAACTTTTAAAAAAAGTGAATTACATATTGGACCACTAGTTTTTATCTAGGTTGTATATTAGAGTGGTAAGGGTGAACTACTCCCTCTGTCCCAAAATACAAAAATCTAACACTAAATATGAGTTGTCTAGATTCGTAGTACTAGAATGTATCAAATTTAATATTAATTTTTTGTATTTTGAGACGGAGGGAATAAGATTTTAGCTTTAGAATTGTACAATAGACCAGTGTTCTTCTCTCCTCACTTGTTTGTTGAGCTGTACCCAATGTGGCCAAGTTTTAGCACGGTAACACGTGTCTCTGGCTCAAGCTTTGCCGCCACCGATGAGCAGCCTCTGGCGTCTCGAGCAAGCAGCCGCCGGTGAGCAGACCTGTGGCTTGTGCTTGACCTCCATCGCCTACTGCCCCAGCGCTAGAGATCGACTTCTGCCGCCGGCGCCACCTTGCACTGGATCGAGTCGGAGCTGGTCAAGTAGCCTGTCACGTCCTGATTTTTCCTTGAGATTTAAAAACAAGTAAGTAAATGATTTTCTAGAAATTATATAAAGTGTAAAACATTTAACAAAATATAGGAAATAAAATTTCCTGTGATAATGTTATTTCTCTTAATTTCTCCATGTCCTAAAATACGCTCCAGAATTTTTTCCCAATTTTTAGAGCTCAACAAGTAATTTTAATGATACAAATAGCATTTCAATAATTATCTAAAATGAAAATCAACTAAAAATCCCTCCTCTGTTCTAGGCCGAGCCCAGCCCATGCTCCCTTCCTTGTTTCTTTTCAGCCCCATCCATCCTCTCTCTCTTGCAGGCCTGCTATCCCCATAGGTGAGGCCCGCTCCCTCTTTCATCTCCTCGGGTCCAGCCTTCTGGCCCAGCTCCCCATCCACCCGTGCTCCAACCCGCCTGCTGAGGCTTGTCTTCCCTCATGCCACAGTGGCCTAGGACGCGGCCTGCTCCTGGTTGCCAGCTCGGCCGCCCCAACCTATGCCTCACTCTCCCTCGGCCTAGCTCGCGCAGCCGCCATGCTCGCCCGCCTCGGCCTATCTCGGGAACCGGCACCCTCACTCCTCTCCTCCTCTCTCCAACAGGTGGGACCCGGGCCCACCTGTTGAGCCTTTCTTCTACCTCTGACCGGAGGAACCGCCAGCCACGTCGCCACCAAATCCGATGCTTTCCCACTCACGTCCTCGCCTCAAACCCCGCGAGGACCTGGTCACTACCCTTGCCCATATTCCTACTGCCTCGCGGTTTTCGCTTTGGACCTGTGCCCCCTCCTCCTACAACACCGCCTTTCTCTCACTCTCTCTCTCCCCCGGCCGCTGCCTCGCTCAACCGGCCTCGATCCCGCCTCCTCGGGCTATAAAAAGGAAACCCTGTGCCTCCCTCTCTATTTTCCCCAAACTCCTAAGGCGAGCCGTGCTCTCTAACCTCTTCCTAGCCATGATCTTCTAGCGCCGCTGCCGTTCTCTATCTTCAGCCACCGTTCTAGCCGTTGCAGAGCCTGAGCTTGCCACGCCAGCTTCGTCGCACCGAGAGCCCCTCAGCTGCCACCTCTCCGGAACCAATCCCTGCTAGAGCACTGCCTGCACCCCATGCTAAGCTCCGCCGCCCGTAGCCGCACTCCAGTCGCCGCCCGTCTTTGTTTGGCATAGCATCGGGCCACCCTCCTTCCATCGCATTGCTGCCGAAGCTTGCTGGAGCGGCTACTTCGCCGCGACCCTGAAGCCTGCCACTGCTAAACCTTGCCGCCAAGCTCCACCTCGACGCCTCTCACTCTCGCCGTCGCTCCAAACCAGTACGGTGAGAACCCCCATTCCATTCCCCTTCCTCTCCGCCACCTATGGGGTATCAGGTGATACCTGTGGGTATCAAATCTAGTACCCTATTGGTACCAAGTGATACCCATCAGTATCGCTCGATACCCGTTAGTACCACCCCGACTTCATCTTCTCTGCTTCCGTCTCGAGGATGGTCGACCGATGGACAAGCCACCCCTGGAGTAGAGGCTTGGGGGCTCGGGGACGTCGACCACAGCACCATCACCGGCCCTCTATGCTACTTGCGTGTGGCGCCATGCTCCATACTCGTCGACCGAAGTTCAAGCGGGCTGCGGCTGACGGTCTAGGTAGAAGGGTATAGAGAGAGAGCGCATGCGGTGCGGGGGGACGGGGAACGGGATCAAGTTCCCCTAGCAGCCCTCTTAGGATTAACATTTTTTTTGGGTTCCAGAAGTTTATTTGGTCGGTGGGACCCACATCACGATCAGCAGTTGCAGCACCTGGTGACCGTTGGGTTCATTTTTCTCTTTTGGGCTTCTTCGCACCGTGGCTGGGCCTAATCAATTTGGGCCGACTTTTAAGCTTGCACACAGATTAGGCCCACAAAAACCACTATTAAGACTTCCCTGCGAGGAGCAGAGCGCAACGCGAGCCCCACGAGACTACCAGAGAGGAGGGAGCAGATCTAGGGTTTCCGAAGGGTGCCGGCGGCGAGGACCACCACCCAGGTGAGGTGAGATTTGCGGTGGCCGTGGCCGTGCCCTCGCGAGATGGAGATGGAGATAGACATGGAGGCGGAGGCGGAGCGGAAGAGCGACCGCAAAGGGGGTGATAGCAAGATGGCGGCGACCGGTAAGGGCTCGTCGTCGTCGGGGGCAATGGCGCGGCGGCGGAGTCGCAGGAAAGGAGGAAGGGTGCTCGGGAAGCGGCGGGAGACGGGCAAGCCCCAGGAGGAGGAAGCCGAAGCCGATCTAGACGAGATACAAGAGTCCAAGTCGTCGTCGTTGCCTTCAGTAGAAAAGGTCTGGAGATTGAGTGACATGGAGAAGTTGGAGGGTTTTCCGGAATCAATCGGTATGAGCGCGGAGGAGTATGCCGCGTCGAAGGCAAAGGCCGCGGCGGAGTCGAAACTAAGGAGGGAAGAAATGCCGGAGGATTGGGAGGCGAGGGTCAGGAAGAGGTGGGAGGATGAGGCGAAAGCATATCGAGAGATGATGGGGTCGGAGGACGAAGAGTCCTGAGCGCGATCCAGTGTCGCAAATTCTGGAACGATGTATATTCCCGTCACCATGGTTCATACGAGGACACCAGTGAGTTTTCCATTCGTCATCTCCTCCTTCCTCAGTAACCTAGCTTCAGATTAAGCAAGATTTTTGTGTCACCGTTGGTGCTACAAGACTCATTCAGTACCATCCAGATCCAGGAATTGTTTTCTCTGTCGGGAATACTGTTAATTGTTTTCTCCATGCGCTTGCTAGTTAGTTATTGTCACCATTGTTGTTATTGCTATTACATCTGCTGCTGCTGCAATTGGATTCGATCTGCAACTCATTTCCATTCTTTTATGACTTTGTGCAGCGAGGATCCCCCCAATGCGTTTCACTCATAAGTCTGCGCTCGATTGGAGAGCCGGTACCTTGGATACTCTACAGGTCTTCTCAGTCAAGGTTGCAGCAACGAGTGGAGGCTTACAGTGGCCGCTTGATGTGTTCGGTATGGTTTCCATGCGCGACAGTGTTGATCGTAAAGTCGCAATGTTGTCTTCCACCGCACAAGGGACAACTGCCAAACCCTCACTGAACAGGTCTGTGGCCTTTTTTTTTTACGTAACATTCATTGATCTGCTTGTCTCCTGCTGTGCTGCCTAACACGGCTATCTAATTACCTTAACCATGCAGCTGGCCACCCTTCCTAATTTTCATAACCGTGCAGGAATGCATATAGCATGTTTTTCAATTCTGTCAATGGCCTCCTTAATTGACTTTATGGAAAATAGCCTGTTATGCATGGTGATAAGATATAATTGCTTCCTGAAAATTACCATGTCATTTGTGTGCAGTAGAATCATGTAGACAGACAGCTCGACCTAAGTGTAAACAAGCAATGAGAAGGCATATAATAGAAAAACCAGTCATATGCTTATCTGTTCGATCACTGAGAAAATAACTGTTTCCTAGCACAACGTAAGTCAGGCTCGACTAATTACTAATTCAGTCTTAAAAACTAATGGTTAATTCAAACTAGCGCACATATGTTGGACTCAACTATTATTAATTCAGCACATTGACTGAAGTTTCTGAAATTAGCTATTACCTCCGTAATATTATTGGTATATGGGAGCAGATGCACGACATCAGGTATAAGGGGATCCTAGAGATGGCCCACAATTTTTTCAACTGCCTCACACTGCCTTACAAATTCTGGGCTTGAATACATACTTACCACAATGCATTGATATACCTCTTCAGTCCACCATACATACTACTCCCTCCGTGCCAAAATATAACAACTTCTAGCATTCAAAATTTGTCCCAAAATATAGCAACTTTTACACCTACATTCTCTTCTCAACCAATCACAACCTTCCCCCATTTAATTCCACCTATTTTCATAATACCTGTGCCCAACCCCAAAAATTCTTATATTTTGGGACGGAGGTGGTATGCTTTAAACTATTGTGATATAATGGTTGTACTTGATAGTTTCTGGTTTTTATTCTTCTGAATTCTGGCCTAAAAATATTTTAGCTCTGTTTGCAAGGCATTGGCAGACAGATATTCAAATTAGGCACCCCTAATGACTCTTGATTGTCTGCACACAAGAAATATCCTACTCTTTTTGTCACTAATGCATTGAGCTAATAATATATTTCTCCCAGGTTTTGTGTTATGCACACTATGTTTATGCTATGCAATTTCTTTTTATTACACTGTTGTATGGATTATGCTTTCATATGTACGTCTTCTTTTACTCCAGTTCCACAATTATTCATTCGTAGTATTTCATGCATGTAGGAACGGAATTTAGTACTGGTAGGCCCCACCCGTGCTGTTGTGTTGTCAATGCCAGAACCTGTGATAATCGATGTTGAACTGAAAGTGAAGGGTACTACTGAATCTGAGGATAAAGACTTGAGCTTTCTATCTGTTTCACTCTTATGTGATGATCGGTATTATTCACGTGTGCTTAATTCTGTTCTTACACTAGCAAGCTAAGCACATTGGAGTTTAGACTTGGCTATATTGTGTCATCTGTGGAGCCACAATATCCGTGCGAGTCATTTGTGGGTCATGGCCTGATGGTTTTTGTGGTCAATTTGCTGCCTTTACCACCGGTGTCTTGTTCAAGCATATGGCCCCTGAAGGCAACATAGCCAGTATTGAGCATGAGAAAATTGTCCTGCTTGATTCTAGAGGTGAGAAAGTAGTTGTTAGTGGTGATGGCAAGATTGAGCTTTCACGGCGTGTTGTTTCTGTTGAAAAGATCGGAGAGCTGAAAGTTTCTGTGAAGGCATGGGAAGTTGATAGCAATGTCGTGGAAAATGTGGTTTTCACACCATTAGAGACTGGTTTAAGCAATGTTGAGCTAGACATTGGCTTCTGTAAGCTGGAAATCAGTGTCGCCTGGTCGCTCATTTCGGAGAACCCTGTTTTTGTTAATTCGGTACTGTAGCTGAGTTGGCATGTCAGGCATCGGATCTTGTTAAAACTTTTAATATCAGATCATATCATTATTCTCATTATTGATGTGTTATTAAAATTTCTTTTTGATTCTTACATACAATTGATTCCTGTTAGTCAACCGGTCAAATATCAGATCATATCAGAAACAAATTGCTGAGATGTTCAGGAAGTGCCTTATGTTACTCTGTTCAGTGCTTTATGTTACTGTTTGTTATTTTACCTTATGTGAAGATTACTTTACATATATTTTTACTGCTTTAGGACGCATATCTAATTCTCCTTTGCTTCATTCCTCTCTTAAGATATTTTTAAGCTATCTGCTCATTCTTTACAACCGTAAACCCTTTGCTTTCTAGATTAAAACATGCATGGAAATACATTACAGGTTTTTTAGTTCAAAGAGAACATATAATAAAATAATGTGGAAGAGTAATACGATGTACTAAAGTTAGTTCCTAATTTGAGCTCTTGGTTCACATTTTTCTTGAATATTTGATCTAAGCTGAACAATTCGTATGTCATGTGACTTTCCAATTTGTTAAGTAGAATGTTGATAAAATTAGGAATTAACTGATGCCCAAAGCTCTATTCGATGGAACTAGTTAGTTTCAAAATTGTGTCATGCTTGGTAACAGGTCATGATGAACATATCTGTTAAAAGCAGAAATCACTACTTTTTAGAATGTTTACTGCAAGAGTATATAATCGATAAATTTTGCTACAGGACATTGTGACTATACAATTTTAGCTGTAGGGTATCACCAAAGTGACACTTGGGGGGAAGACTCTCTGTAAATGTGGTAATTAGTCGGTGGACACTGAACCCATTATTTTAGTGTTTTTGGCCTGACAAGGGGAGAGAGAAGCAATATTTGCACATAAAGAGACCAAAATGCCTCTAGCATTATCTTTCCTTTCTTCACAGCCATCGACCAGCACAAGGAGGAGGAGGTGCTCACCCCTGCTAGGCGGCCTCGCCCCGCCTGCCCTGGCCGTCCTCCACCTCGGCCCGCCACCTGCCCCTCCTCCACCTCAGCCGCCCCTGCCTGTCCTTCGCCTTGGTCCACCGCCTGCCTCGGCTGTTCTCCGTCTCGGCTCGCCGTTGCTTGCCTGCCGCCAGGGGGCCGCCCGCCGCCCTGCCTAAGGGGCTGCCCACGGCCACCACCCGCCTCGGCCACGGGGCCACCCGCCTGTCCTGGCCTGAGGGTCGGCCGCTGCCTCGCCTAGGGGGCTGTCGGCCTCTGACTGCTGCCCGCCTGCCCTAGCTATCCTCCGCCTCAGCCTGCCGCTTGCCCCGGCCATCCTCCACGCATGCCGTTGATACCTAGGGGTATTTTGGTCTTCATGTGTTAAATATTGCTTCTCTCCCCTTGTCAGACCAAAAATACTACAATAATGGGTGCGGTATCCACCGGCTAATTACTATATTTACAGAGTGTCTTCCCTTAAAGTTTTACTTTGGTGGTGTTCTACAGCTAAAATTATAAAGTCGCGATATTATGTAGCAAAATTTGCCCTATATAATCATACCATGCGAGATTATATGAGCAAGCTACTGCCACTATACCAATTATGCACACAAAAGGGCTGGCCAGATTAGGTTCTTTTCGTTCGCACTCACCCTACTTATGTTTCTACTCACACATGCCTGCTCTGATTATGAGTCTGCCCAGACGCACTCACACCCTATTTCCAAGTACGCCAGATTGGTACATCTTTTTCTATCCAATTTTGTAGCATCATGACATGACGTTGGAGTGTTCTCTCTCCCCAGATAATCATGATGATGCTATCGTGTACCTCTTCCATTGCATACATTATTGTAATTTTTTTATAACGTACAGATATTTTGCTAGTATAATCAAAATATATAAAACATTCGTAGTGGTGAATAAATCCACCAAGTAGGTTCAAATACTTGTATACACTGTCGGCGTTTGAGCATTGGCAGACGAGGGAAACAGGAGTCCTGAGTCTGACTAGGGCTGAAAACGGTCGGAAATGGTTGAAAAAACCCTTAAATCATTTTTATTTCCATATTTTTGTACTCGGAATTGGAATAAAAAACGGTAATGTCGGAAATGGAAATGGCTTCGGAAAATTCGAAAACATCGGAAACGGAGTTGCTCGGTCGGAAATTCATCGATATCGGTCGGACATCCATGAATTTAGATCGGAAATAACTTTACCTCACATGTGATGTCTAGAGTAACTCACATAATCACTAAACATAATAATAGCGATGTCACATAATAATCATCCATCATAGAAAGCAATGTCAATAATTGTCCAACATAACAACATACAAGATGACAATGTCCAAGACCAATATACCAACACAAATGACAAATGAACATAATAGTAAATGTCATGAAACACACAAAACAATCATTCACCATCTTGTCCGGGCAGGCAGGCCGAGGGGGCGGGGCACTGGGTCGTCGTGGCGCTAGACGGGAGGGCGACGGCGGAGGCCGGCGCCCGGCGGGGCGACGGATGGCAGAGCGCCTAGGCCATCGAGGCGGTAGACGGGAGGGCGGCGGCGGCGGACGGGAGGGCGGCAGCGGATTCAGGGGCTGGCGGTGCGGGAGGCTATGAGCGAGCAGATGAGACTGAACGAGCGGATGAGGTGAGAAGGCAGTAAGGGTAGATAAGACTTTTGAGCCTTTTAGGGTAAATTTTTGAATAAATTTCTGAATAAATATGGTAAACTTCGGAAACAGTCGATAAACTACTGAAATCATTTCCGATACCGTTTTCCGGATCATTTCCGACCAGTACCGAAAAAAACAGAAAACGGTCGGTAAAATCCGAAAAACGGTGTCGGTCGGTTCGGAAATTTTACTGACCGTTTTCAGCCCTAAGTCTGACCAAGGGCTTTGGGTGCACGCGGCGTGTCCGGGTGTGCCCGAAAGCGAAGGACACGCCACGTGCACCCGGAAGCGAAGGAGAACAGAGGCGAGTATACAGGTTTGGCCTCCCGAAGGATAATAACTCTACTCCTGTTCTTGGCTACTATCAAAGAGGTTCTTACAAGTTCTTCAGAGCTCGCGGGCTAGTCTAGGCAGCAGAGAGTTCTTGCCGATCTAAAACAGGGTCTAAGTTAAGCTTTTATACCCTACGGCACCCGACTCTCTCCTTGAGAAGAGACAAAAAATATTGTACATAATCATAAGTCTGAATTAACTCCTTGAACTCATCACTAGAAATACTATAGCAGTAGACGTCCCATGGGGCTTCACGCCGAGCCCACTTGTGGCGTCTCAAGGGCTGCTGGTATACCACACGAGAGAGAGAGAGAGTCTAGGATACACCGAACCTAATGCTGAGAGATAAGCTACAAGAATCTTCAGTTAATGCGATGGACGGGCTCTATAGCCTACGCATCGCTCCCGAGGGCAACGTGGTATCTGGTTAAATACCCATCCACCCGCTTCCGATGCGCGAGGGCACCACCTAGCCTTCCTAGGGCAGCCAAGGGTGGTCGCCATCTGACACCTGGAATGCAAAGTTCGACCTTCTCCCCAGGCACGACCACTTGGTGATGCTTGGGAAGGTGTGACCTGCCTACTCCTCTTGACCTGGCCGGTCAAGGTACACTTGGCGGTCTCTGGACAGCCTGATGCCATGGAACTGGGTCCAGAACCATGCCACGACATGGTTCTAGGGCATCCAACCAGAGTGTTCCATCCTCCAGCTCAAAGGATGCGTGGTAGTCTCCGAGCATCTCAGGGGTATAGACCTCGAATCCGGGTCCACTGACCCCTCCTGAGTCTCGAACGTCCAAGCCTTGAGCATATGTCCGAACAGATGATGGACACGTGGACCTCGCCATAAGACCTTGGATTCTATCTAAGTCATAGAAACGCTAGCCCATGATCCACGCAGTATTGATGACTTGCCTTCTATGTTAAGCAAGTGGGCTAAACGGGGACCCCTTGGCCTAGACGCTGACATACACCACAAATAATAAGGTTCGCGCATCTTTATCTTTAGTTAATTTAGAGGGTATAAGTTATATTTTTATGGAAAATATAATCAAATTATTAATTATTTAATTTAAAATCGATTTTTACTACGTTTTACAATTTTTTTTCGTATTTTTTCTTTTCAGCTTCAACACTCCGCGGTTACTGCACGCTAACCATGGCTTACCGCATGGAGTTCAAAATTTTAAATTCAAAATTTAGAATATGAATTCTCGCGGTATTTCGTGTTTACCGTGCAATAACCGTGCTACACCGGTGTAACATTACCAAGAATTTCGACTTTCGAAATTCTAACCAAAACAAATTAACAAAAGACCTCGAGAGTAAAATCCTATAGTTTCCAAACTAGGGAGCAACGATAAGAGGTTTTGACTAAGATAAAATACCTTAGGAGTGCATAAAGATTTTAGGAGTTAACTCACAAGAACAGAAAAACGTAATATGACTAACTATGTATAGATAAAAGTTTGACATAAAGTATAAAGATAAATAAATTATTACCATTTCATGTGCATACCTTTTTCTGGATTGTTTTTGGATCTTAAAGTGCATTTTCACAATAGGATGCATATACATTTGTATAGCCTAAATAATTTCTAAGGAGAATAGGTCTAACTTAAAATCATAGAAAAATTCCTGTAAATACTATCCCACATAATTAATCCACTGTAAATTTTACATGATTTTATCACTTCAATAAATACTTCAATGAAATCCCTCAAATCAGCTAGACTAGTAAGCTAGCTAAAGATGAATAGGTATACTAAAATTCACCAAATGAAAATGAAGAATAATTGGACAGAGCTCTCTTTCCAAAGTGTGTGCCAACAAGAACCCTACCACCAGTAATTTTGGTTTAATTTATCTCCCAAAGAAAACACATCAAATGATAAGATCAAGGCACTGGAGAAATAATTGAAACTTCAGAAAAACTGGATCCACAACCCTACTTTGCGAATCCACCAAAAATAAACCAGATCACTTCTAGCAACAAAATTTGGTCAGCCCAGTTAATCACATTCTTCTCTATCTCCAGTAATTTTTACCAAATTTTATGAATTCAATAAGTGTCTCAAATAAATACTCTTAATTCAGCAATACAGAAAAACGTGCACCTGCAGACAGCCTACTTGACACTTTTGCCAGAATTAATCCATCGATCACATTCTCACCAAAACTTACCAGAACCTGGATTATATTGTGAACCAATTACAGTAAAAATTCCAGTACAATCTTCACAAAACTTGAACATGAAATAATAGGCTAAAGCTCACTGACTCAGACTAGTGCACAGCAGAAACTGATTTTCGCCAAACTTTGCCATCTTTCAGAGAAATCCCACAAGCCTCACAACTCTGAATTTTGGCACAGAGCTAGCCAATGACCATCTACTGCCTCACAGTAATTTTTCCATGGTTTTACCGACGCTTGTGACCCAGTCAAAATGCCAGCTCAAGTTAGCTCCTCAACTACTTCATTAACACACTTTCTAGAGGAAGTCTCCTCTCTACTCTGACACTGCCAAGTGGGTCCCGGCCATTGTGGATCCCATCCTGTCAGCCACCAGACACCCTTCCAGCCGGCCCCACCTGCAGAACATCGTTGCCACGTTCCGGCCGGACACGCGCCAAGCCACCGGCTGCATGCTCATTAGAGCAGGCGCCAGCGCGCCCTCCTCCTTCTCCTCGGCCAAGTCGACTGGCAACCCGAAGCCATCTCGCCATTTAGCACTCCTCGCCATTCTCTCTCACTCCTCCACGGAAGATCGAGGCGAAAACCACCACAGCTCTAAAAAACACCGCCTTCTTCCTCAGCACCGGCGAGATCCCGATGGCCGCTGTCCTTCTCCGGTGAGCCTCACTGCAACTGAGACTTGGGAACATGATTGACTCTGGATACCTGATCCATTTTTCCCCTCAACTCCTCCTGTCTCCTAGGTTGAAGACGCCGCAGTGTGCACTCGGCTCCGGCGACCGCCGCCGTGGCATGCACGCGTTCTCCCTGACCGAAGAAAGATTGGAGCTGAATCTTGGCCAGCAGCATCACCAGCCCAGGACGAGCTCAAGAACGAGAGCACTAGAGGCAGCTGAGTCCGAGACTGTAGAACCACGTCTTCTTCCAGATCTCCGCCGGCCACCGTGCCCCCTTCTTGCTCTCTCTTTGACCACGGTGAGCAAACTCCGATTCTCGTGTCTGTACCCACCTCAGAAACTCACTAAGGTGAGCCTACTTTCATTTCTCTGTTACCTGGCCCCAGATCCAGGCCGTCGCCGTTCACCCAAGGCACTCCGCCGCCGTTGGACCTCTCCCGGAGCAACCGTCGCCGTTCCATCTTCGCCGAGCTACGCAGCACCCTCAGTGAGCACCCCTGGCACCTCCGTTACCGCATGCATGCATCGCTTTAACCTGTAACATGACATCCATATGCATTCCATATACATGCCGAAAGAGACCGCCGCCTCCGCCGCCTTTGCCGTCGAACTTCCGGCCACCGCCGGTGACGAGACCACCACCGAAGGCTTCGCCTTGGTCTCCTCTGCATTTTCTATTTTGGCCCCAACTGCAACCGACGCCGCCATCACCGTCGCCGCCGCGAGGCTCGCCGGCTCCTCAGTCCTCCTCTGTTTCGCCTGGCCGGACGCGTCCGAAACGACATCGGACGGTCCGTTCTAGTTTTCAGCGCACGCCGCCCTGCCCTGTCTCTTTGACACGTGGGCCATCCTTTATAAAATCCAGAAACTAAAAGAGATGAATAAATGCTTTTTCTATTACATTGTAATGGATTTAACTTTGAAAATCATATAAAACTTCATTACAACTCCAAATTAAGTAAAACCAGTTCGCTGGTTCTGTAATTTTATTCTCTAAAAATCTGGTAAAATAAAAAGTAGCACTTTCTGTACAGAAAATCTGCCAAAAAATTATATAGTAAATAAAGGGTGAAAATGGGACTTTTAACTAGAAAATTCATAAGAAATCCATTATAACTCAGAAAAATGTCAAACCAATTTTGTATTGGGTGCTTATAAAAAATGTTATACTTTCCATTTATGAACTCAGTTTGCCACAGAATTAGGCCCACATAACATTACATTTTATAACTACTGGTGGAAAAAAGCGACACATAAAATCGTAAAAAATCATATCTCACAAATGGCAAGTGCAAAGATAAAAATAAGTTCACCAGAGAGTATTAAAAACCAGTACCTAGTCGTTGTATAAATCTCACACATATCGGAATAACCTTCAACTTTGACCTTAAATCGTATACGGACATATTTCGTATAGAACTCGTAAAATTCATAACTCTCAAACAGAACGTGACAAAATAGAAATTCCTTCACCTACAATATCAAAGTAACAATAGACTAACCAGTAACACTAGAAAGGCAAAATATCAATGCATATTAGAGCATTACATCACATGTTCGCATTATTTGCTAGAGTATACGATTGTAACTATTCTCCCTTTAGAGAACGAATTCAGATATCGGTGAAGAAGTGAAATAGTTGGATATCGAGTACTCAAGAGTAAGGCAAGTTTTTCTCCCCTCTCCTCTTGAACAAATTGAATCACTAGTGTTTGGGGAATGAAATGTGTTGTTTGTAAATATGCATGCGTATTTTGTGAATAACGGTATTTGAGTTGTGCGTAAATGGTAGTTATAACCTATAGTTGCATGATCCACCCCCTAGAACATTTGTATTCCTTGCTGTTTGTAACCTTAGACTTAGTTAGAGTACATTCATTTGTGCTCAACTCACTGGGCTGACTATACTCATTTATTATTGCTTTCATATGCTTCAGCCATGCTTAGTAAAGTGCCTAAATAATATTGTTGATTAATTTTATGATACCTTTGAAAATAATGGGCAATTTTATAACTTCTGGACAGAGGTAGAAGCTCTGTTATTTTGTGAAAAACTAAACATGATGAAAAACCTGAATTTAGACTTTAAGGCGAGCAAGTGGTGTGCATCATGAGTAGTTGCCGCACACCGATGAGGGGGTGAGATTATGACTTGCCCTGCCCGGGTCAATTAAGGACCGAACTCAGTGCCATATTTCTCATGTTAATATAGAACAGTACAATCCACATGTGCTAGTCATAGTGGGTAGGAGCCATACGCGGGCCAGCTCACGGAATTAAAGTTACTTAATGTTTAGCCCGCATTTTGGGTAAGGAGGGTACGAGTAGTATGGCCCAGCGTCTACGAATGTACTGTAGGGCTGTTCAGCGGAGCTACCTATGTGAACCATGAGGGACTGGTGAGATCTCTCCGATACGCATATGACGGTCTAAGTTGGTCCCAGCCAGTACAACGTTGTGTGCTCGCCCTCATCGTGGGAGAAGTCAGGAAGGCTGGCCGACGCCACCCGGCGCTGGGGTTTAAGGGTGGGACCCGCCACCACGGGCATCGGGAGATAGGCGCCCTGTCTGGTGCGCCGGAGAGACACCACTCGTGCTGGTGCAAGGCTAAATGTTAGGTAATGTAAAAGCTGTGTTGTGACCTCTAGACCGCATTCAACCGTGAAGAGTGTGGTGGGGTCACCGTGGTAACGACGGGTAGCAGGTACCGACAAACTAGAGTGTAGCCGTTGGGCTGGTCGTCATCACATCATGTGGGGTAACAATGTACAAACTCTGCAGAGTCAAAACTAATCGGTTAGCCGTGCTCCAACCGCATGAGCGGCATGGGTTAAACAATGATGCTCTCATTGAGTATAGGATTTATGTTTCTCAAACTGCTTTTGAAGATTGGGATGAGAGATGGTGATTTATGGAAACTATTATGACTTCATACAATGCTTTATGGTGTCTTGTTGCCGAGAGGAGGGCACAAGCAGGAAGAAATCATATATGCTTGATATTATGTGATCACTTCACTACTTGATTATATTTGTAAATGCTCTAAGAGTTACCGTTGCAAAATGATTGCTGATCTAAAATTAGCTTTATGCAAAATCTGAAACCCTACAAATAGCTTTCCATTGATTTAGAACTGCATGTATATATAGGATTGACTTGCCATACATTATTCGGTAATGTACTGACTTTGCTTGTATTTCCGTTGATACCTTGTTGCTAGGATTGAGCTACGGGGAATTCGTTGCTTCTTCAGGGGATTGATTCTATTAAGGGTCTACCCCTATCGGTGCTGTGGTAGAGTAGACAAAGACTTCTGCTGAATATATATTCGGCCTTTGAGCTATGTAATTCTTAATTGTATCTAAGTTATTTCGTAGTAATTGTATACCCTATGTTTGTATACCATGCTAGAGAATGAAATGCTGACTAGCAATTATTCCTGGCTGTCGTGCATGAGGTATAGACTATAGAACAGTTGAGATGCACCTGGCGAATAAGTTCAACCGTAAGTTTATAGGACCAGTCCTCAGAGATCTGTATCGTGTTTGGTCGCCGCCGCTTCGTGTGTTTGACGGGCATATCTCGCCGTTGTGGACTGGTTGTAACTATTCTTCCAAAATCTCTTGCTGTTCTTAGTCCTGGCGTCGGTGTTTGCATTACTATTTGTGATTTTATGTGATCAAGGCAATGCATGAGGTTGGATGCCGTTACAGATTTTATGGTATTCGAGAATCATCCACTAGAATTCGCGTTGTTCGTACAATTACCTTATAGTTGCCAGATAATCGGTGCCACCAACCGGAGTCGGTAACACCCTACCGGTATGGGTAAAGCGTTGAACCATGGTTAGGCCTAACCACCACAGCAATGAGTCATCTGTTTATTCTTAGAAAATTGAATATTCAAGAAATTATAGATATCTGTGAAAAATAATATAATATTGCATAAGATGGCATACCTTCTATATTTTTACATTTGTTGAACCAAGTAGAAATCATATTTCAACC